>PVIU01020951.1:0-32698 GCA_004026605.1 Ondatra zibethicus | reverse complement strand
ATTCATCTGTTTGTTAGCTGTAAGTAGTTACGGAGTGTGTGCATGTCTATGGTGTTGGTTTTATAGGCTTTAAGACCTTACCATTGTGTGCGAACTAGCAGTCATGTTCCATCTGCTCATTTTCTTGACTCGACAAGGGTCAGGCACCATGCCAGTTCACCTGTACACAGTGGGGCGCTGGGACATCCCTTAGACCTATCTCCCTATTTTTACTTATTCTTGACATTTTTCATAATAAGGAACAAAAACATACACCTTCTACATGTCAGACACTGAGCTATGGAAGTGAACAGGCCCTGTCTCAGTCTTTCACCTGGTAGAAGCTGTTGGCATCTTCCCAAGTATGGTGACGATTGATTAAACACTGAAAAAGGGTCAAAGCTGAAGTTAAACATATCAACTCAATCCCTACATAAAGCAGACTGTAGGATGATGAACTTGGATCCCTGACAGTTTAGTTTCCTAGTGCATCTTTTCCAAGTTAATTTGTTCCCCAGACCATCCTTCTAAACTCACTAAGAGCATCCCAGAGGGCACTCCAGTCCCTGAGGTGATCACGTGCTTCATTTCAAGGCAGGGGTGTAAAGAAAGGAGTGGGGACTGGGAAGCAGGGGGCAGATTGTCTCCTCTCTCATTATAGGAATATGGACTATCACTAATCTAAGAAGACCAAGAATAAATACAGTGTTGTTATCTGAAATAGTGTCATCTAGAACTCAGTGACATGAGCACCTCCAGAGCCAGCTTGCCCTGGAAGAAGAGGCTCATGAACAGACAGTGGAGTCAGTAAGGCATCGTGGGGAGGAAGGAGTGTTACTGGGAAAGAGGGAGAAAGTGTGTCCCACTGCACCACAGCATCACATCGGAGAGCCTGAGTGTCCCACAGCGGCCACTGCCAGACCGAGGAGGAAGCCTAGGACACATGGCTCTTGTTAGAGGTTCTGGTGAGTTCTAAGAGAAAAGATAGGGATGGCAGCAGCATCTCTTCAGCATAACCTCCTTGACTGAGATGTGCAGGTCCCACATCCCCCTTTCTCTATCTCCTATCAAGGGAGGTGGCCAGAGTTGTACTCCTCAAAATTCACTTCACACATTAATTAATTAATTCACAAAATATTGGGGGATAAAAGGGCCCTCCAGTGTCTGGGAAAATGTTTGGTTCAACAAAGTTAAAGGAGAGTCCTTAGTGTGAGGCTTAATACTCATGATTATACTCCAAAGAAAGATCCTGGAGAGTTCCCAGTCTTAATGGCCACTGTCATCTCATAGTGGATGGATATCCTTAGTTTATCCAGAATTAAGCACTTTGGATACAGGAAAGGTGTAGTAAGCAAGGGACCTGAATTTCCTCTGAGTTCTTTCTTCAGAAATGTTCTTACCTTAAGCAAGTCCAAAGTGCTCCAGCTTGTCGTGTGTTAGACTTAGTCTCCCAGCATTGTTGGGATGATTCAGGATGAGTGTGACCTAGACTTAGTCTCCCAGCATTGTTGGGATGATTCAGGATGAGTGTGACCTCAGGATCCTCCTATACTCTGTTTGGTGAACACTGGCTTCCAGAATCTTTGCTTAGTTTTTACCATGTAAATATGAGAGTGCTGGATGCTCTTCCTGTGGTTCTCTATAGTATTTATTCATATAGAATATGAATTGTGGGGGCAAACAGTCTCCAGCAGAATGTGTTTCATACCTGGAGTAATGCAGACTGGCTCACGGCCCACACCAGATAAACAGGGCTGCCCCAATTAGGAACAGGCACCTTGAGCCCCACGGACAGCAGGACAGTTTATTATTTTTCATGTAAGAATGTGTGGAAGAAATGGAATCATTTCTTTTCCTGCAGTCATAAAGAAATTTTTATAACACCCTGTCCATTTTAGCAATTTCCCACCAAAAGAATTAATTTATGTCCTGGGAAAGATGTATCATTTTCAGTCTGTCAGGATCACCGTTAGGTTATTTGCTGCTTGAAGAACATTCCACATAAACATCAAAAATCAGCAGGGGAAATGGTTCCTTAAACCCCTGACCTGCACAGCTCCGACTGTGGGTGTTTTTCACTGTTCTGAATGTTGTTTTACCTGCAGTTAGGGAGATGAGCCTTTCTGCCCGGCTCATGTGGTTCTAGCCACTTTCATTGCCAGGTTATAAATAACAGCCCACAGCGCTGCCTCCTAAATCCACCCTTCCCACGTCCATACTCAAGGCCTATTACTGGGTTGGAAGTAGTGGCCACTTTGTAGAGCATTTCGTTTATAAGTATTTTTAAGCTGTGCCCTCTGAACAGCCTGGAGTTGCCTTCTCCAAATGTTTTTAGGTGGTTTGGGCATTGACATTTGCTTTGCAGTCTCCCAGACAATCTGCCAACACATGAACAGGTGGATGTGGCATGTCTCATCAAGAGGGAGCACTTCTGCTATACAGGACTTGACCCATGGGCCCAAGCTGAAATCATAGAGATAGGAAAAAATCAAGATGATCACAATTCAGTTCTCTGAAATCAAAGTGTCAGAATAATTCCCATCCCTGTCCTTTAGAAGTGGAAGTTATCAGAATAATTTCTAAGGGGAAGACAGCTCACATTCATGTTTACTAATCATTGACTGTATTCTTTCTGTGTGATTCTGTGCTCCGTTCTAACATCAGGCCCACAGGGGCAGAACTGCTACCCATGTGCAGGTGAAGGCACTTCTGTGTCACTTCACACATTCCCATTCATGTTGTCTTTGCAGAGAATGGGATCTTTCTGCTCTTACGTAGCTAAAGCCATCCTCAGTTCACTATCTTTTAAGCTGACCTTAAACTCCTGATCCTCTTTGCCTCAACCTCCCAAATGCTGAGATCACAGGTGTGCACCCCCCTGCCTAGCTGCTTAAAATTTCTTATTAGACCTTCAGCCACGCAGCCATGCAGCCATGCAGCCATCCAGCCATATAGCCATCCAGCCATCCAGCTACCCAGCCATACATCAGCCATGAAGCCATCCAGCTACCCAGCCATCTAGCCATACATCAGCCATGCAGCCATACAGCTATCCAGCCAACACAGAAATTTAACTTGATTCTGCTGGGCTTAAAACACAAGGCATGTTAAGGCACTGGGATGGCAGCCCGCCCTCACCATGGCAACTCCTCTTCTACCTCGCTCGTTGCTCGCACAGCTTGTCATAGCTGAAGATGTTACCAGTTTAATTTAAGGTTTTGTCTAAGGGTGAGCTGAGCGCAGAGAACTGGTGCTTACATAGTCATAGTTACAAACAAATCATTGGTGAAAGTGACGCCTCTCCCCTGGCCAGTGCAGTAGTGTTTATGTTCATGAACATCTACTATATAGCAGCCACCTCACCATCGTGTCCTTTCAGAGCCTGAGTTCTTTGATCTCTTCTTGGTTCATGGCATCCTAGCTGTGAGTGAATCTATGAAGAGACCTAAAGTATACAGTAGTCACAATTAATAAAGAGTGACCAGAGGAGCACACTGCCGCAGCTCACAACAGTGTCGTAGGTCACAGGAGTACAGGGACTACACAGGGAAGACGCTTACCCTCTGTGATGATGGCGGAGCACGAGAGCAGAAGTTGGTCACCCAACAGAAACTCGCTGTCTATTACAAACATATGAGGCTCCGGTTTGGGCTAACGACCCTGCCTTGAAAAGTGGACTGTCTGGGGATGGAGGGGTGGCTCAGCAGTTAAGAGCACTGGCAGAGGTCCCGTGTTCAATTCCCGGCACCCACATGGCAGCTCACAGTTGTCTGTAACTCAAGTTCCAGGGGATCCAACACCCTCACACAGACATACAGGCAGACAAAACACCAATGCACATGAAATAAAAATCAATCAATCAATAAAGAAGAGGAGGAAGAGGAGCGACTGTCTGGAGCCTAAGAGACCTTCCCTAAAATCTTCCTGTGGAGAAGCTGGATTTGATTTGTCATAAAAGCACTACCATGGAACGGGAAAAGGAGACCCAGCCTCTGTCCCCCTGTCTGTGTTTGGGACCACTAGAGACCTTTCCTGACCTCAGATCTGTCTGCCTGTTTGTTCAGATTCTGCTTTGTCCTTTCTTCCTCTCCAGTGTGTGATAAACTAGTAGAACCCCTGTTGCCTGGGAATCTTGAGCTTTGCTCTATTCTCCTGCATCCCTGTGCTGGGGATAAAACCTAGGGCCTCAAGCAGGCTAGGCATGTATCCTGCTGCTGACACCCCCAGTCTTGTGACTGTTTGCTTTTAACCTCTCTTACTTCTCAAAGTGGTTGGAAGAGCAAAGAAGACAAAGATATAGGGTTTACTCTATTTTATATAACTACTGCTAGGTACCACTTACAACACCGTTCTTAACTGGAAGGAAACAGTCAAACCCAGGTGATCTGTAGTGGTAACAGTACATTTATGTGTTTAGCACAACATTCTCAGTTACTGTGTAATTTGTTCTCTGTTAACACTTGATGAGACACAAAGTATTAACACCACCTTAAAGAGGCTTGAATAACTTGTTCGAAGTGGGCATTCAGAGAGCATAAGGCATACCCCTGTGTTAAAACATGCATCCCTCAGTAGAAGCCAGTTAAACACACATTGGAGAACAATGACTACAATGTATGTGCACAGGAAAGCTGGGCAGCACCACTGACTGTCAAGACAGGATGAAGGTGACACATAGATCGTGTCAGTGCTGTTTCTGTCGAAATGCCAAACACAGGCAATCAGGTAAGATGGCAATCAGGTAAGATGGCAATCAGGTAAGATGGCAATCAGGTAAGATGGCATTGGAGAGAAAGTAATGTGGGGACTTCAGAGCTCCAGATCATTGTGGAATCTCAGCTTAGGGAACCCAGTAACAGCCTTGGATATGCTGACAAAGGGTGGTAATGTAAATCTAGAGTTTTCTGTCATACTGAGTGAGGTAACTCAGACCCAGAAAGACAAATATAATATGTACTCACTCATAAAGGCTTTTGGACATAAAGCAAAGAAAAACAGCACAGCCTATAGTCCACAACCCCAGAGAACCTAGACAATAAAGATGACCCTAAGAGAGACATACATGGATCTAATCTACATGGGAAGTAGAAAAAGACAAGATCTCCTGAGTGATTGGGAGCATGGGGATCATGGAAGAAGGTAGAAGGGGAGGGGTGAGGAAGGGAGGAGAGCTGAGAAAGATACATATAACTCAATAAAAATAATTTTAAAAAGGGGGAAAACTCAATTTCTTCATAAGGAATTTTTTACAGTAATAAAATGAATCAGTGTTTGAAGGATCCTACCACAGTGTTGCGAAGGGACTGAAGATTTTAAACTGTCATCCATCAGAAGGGGCCTTGGGGTTTAGTCAGAGAGAGTATTACAGACCCACTGGCCCGGGACACCTGTCTTTGCCAAGTGCTTAGTATGCGCCCCATGGACTTGTAGGGAGAAACCAGGGCCTTGTTCTTTGTGACACCGCTACAGAAGCCTGAGGGCTGCAGTTGAGATCACAATCCTGAACAAAGCACAGCTAGCACCAATGGTATTCTGAATTTTGCATGGAGCCAAAACAAATAGGGTTAGCAGGTGCAAGCACATAGTTATTTGGAGAGTCTTCTGCTTCCCTGAGACCTTTCTTTGTAGACAGACACATCAGGCTTGAAAATATTTAATAGTATCTACAAGTCATATTTTGGGATAAATTCCTGGAATTGACTTGTCAAATAGTCTCTTAGATACTAGCAAACTGTCTTCAAGAAGTTTATTTACATGGTTCTAAATTAAGTTTTTACATGTTAAAAACTATTTTATATTAGAAATAAATCTTATTTAGAAGAGAAAAAAAATCTCGAGTTTTCTGGATGTTGGAGGTAAAGTCATGAGAACTTTTCTTTTCAGAGGAGTCTGGGAGGAGGCTAATGGCCTTAAGCTTTTCCAAGTCCATGTCCTCTTTGTGCAGTGGTAGCAATGCCTGCTTCACTGTGAGGCTCTATCCATGCAATGCAAACAGGGAATGATTGCTGGAGTTAGCCCTGAGCTACACCACCTTCTGTCCAGGAAGACC
Organism: Ondatra zibethicus; assembly: GCA_004026605.1. Classification (NCBI taxonomy): domain Eukaryota; kingdom Metazoa; phylum Chordata; class Mammalia; order Rodentia; family Cricetidae; genus Ondatra; species Ondatra zibethicus. Next base: position 26,670 of record PVIU01020951.1, on the reverse strand, counting down.
ATTAGCTTAGGCAGGACCCACTGTACCCTTAGACCCCTTCACTGGTAACTAAGCCTGTGTTCAGGGACCACTGGCTGTCAGAGCCAAATATGGTTGCTATGTTATATGGTCAGGCTGCTTTGAGCTTCTTGAAGTAGCTATGTACAATTTCAACACAAAGAAGACATTTTTTGCCCTTAACTGAGAAAACTGACAGTATTTCATGTGCGCTGGCCAGGACTGCTTGTGTGTGTTTATTTTTCATCGGTGTTAACCTCAGAGAGGGCTGGTCCCAGGAGTGTGCAGTACAGGTGGGTCTGCTAATGACCTGCTCTGGCATGGCAGTCTTGGGGAAGGCAGGCCTCCACTTTCCTTGCCAGAATGGATGCAGGGCTACATCTAAAGAGCCAGTAAGACCAAAGAAAACAGTTTGGACATCACTTTTTTTTTTCTTTTTTTAAGACAGGGTTTCTCTGTGTAGCTCTGGCTGTCCTGGAACTCACTCTATAGATCAGGCTGACCTTGAACTCAGAGATCCACTGCTTCTGCCTCCTGCTGGGATTAAAGGTGTACGCCACCAAGCCAAGCAACTTCATCAAAACTTTTTTATTTTAATCTTTAGTTAGTTAGTTCATTGTGTTATCTGTATGGGTGTTTTGCTTACATGTATGTCTGTGTACCTGTACATGCTTTCAAAAGTCAGAAGAGGAGATTGGATCCCCTGGGATTGACATGATAGGCAATTGAGGTTGCTGGGAATTGAACCTAGGTTCTCTGCAAGAGCAGCAAATGCCTTTAATGGCTGAAGCCAACTCCCAAGACCTTAAAAATGCTTAAAGTGTAATATTGTAAGATCTAGAAAACAAAAAACAGGAGAAAATATTAGCTTAGCAGAGAGAGAATTCTTACAACTTGCAATAATAAAACAACTCCATTTTAGAAGTGGATGAGGCTGTTGTGCTTACAAGAGTACTTAAGGTGACCTTTCTGTACCCAGGATGGTAGAACAAAGGTTTGGCTGATTTACAGACATCTCAGTCCTCTTTTGTTGTTTTAGGAAAAGTAGCAGTGATCCCCTTACCTGGAGATTCAGCGTGCCAAGAAAGCCAGCGTGGCTCTTTCACTAAGATATATGCATCCCCGTGCCCTGTGCTCTGTCTTGGAGGTGCTGACCACAGGGGCTCATCTACATACAGTCAGGAAGTAGAAAGCCTTTCAGTTTCCCATTAATACAGGATAGCACCGACTCCCTCGTTGGTAAAATTTATACTGTGGTCATAATGCCATGGAAAGGACATCACAGTATACAGACCATAGGACTTTGACAACAGCATCTCTGAAAGGCCCTGCCTCCTGACTAGGAAGAGCAGAGAATGTCTTCAAAGCTGTTCCAAGGGAAGAGGGCACAGAATCTGTTGTCCCTCTCAACCAAAGGGGGCATGACTAGCAAAGTTAGTTTTGTTTTTAGGAATACAGCTCCTAAATAATAGAGAGGCCTGGCAGTTCCTCTCTAGGTGCTTATCCCAGCGGGATGAAAACACATGTCCGCAAAAGCCAGGTACTAGGATGTGCAGAGTGCCTTTCCTCTTAATAGTCCCGAAAGACTCCTCCTTGGGAAAATGGGCAAGTGGGTCATGCTGTAGCCAGACAGTGACATGCTGCCTTACAAAGGTAGGCTTGAGTTTCAGAAGCTGAACCGAGGGAAAGCTGCCATACCCGTCTGCACCGGTAGACATCAGAGTAGGTCAGCCAGGGGTAGAGCCACAGGCAAGAGCCTTCTGTAGTGTTGAATATATTTTATGCCCAAGCTGTTGATTACACAAATGTACACCATTGCCAGAGTCACCAAATTACACAGTTAGAGCTGTGCATCTCACCGCACATAATTGTTTCTCCACTTCCTAAGCTCCTTGAAGCTGGAAGTAGCATTTCCTCTGCTACAAACAACCCACTTAGGAACAAAGGAAGTCCATATAAGCAGCAATTAGAGTGCTAAACTCCCTGGCATTTCCTCCCCATTGAAGGACAGTAAGCAGAATGCATTGTCCTTAATTTTCCTAACTTAGGAGCAATACTGAAGCAGTAGCATGAACAAAGAAAGCAATCTCAAGTGAGCGACAAGGGGAGAAAGGGCAGGCAATGGGAAAGGTAAGACCTAGCCACAAACCTGCCTTGCAGTGCAGCTGAAAATCCGTGAGTGATTGGAAAGTGTTGAAGCACCTAGGTCTTCCAGTATCTAAAATATTGTCCCATGACATGAAAAATACTTTGTCACATTGAAAAAGTTACAAGAAAAGTAAAGCTACCTATTTCAGGTCATGTCCAGAGAATCCTCAGAGTGACCCAGACCCCTGGAACGGTGCTGTGGCCCTGCGGGTTGATCTTATAATAATGGAAAGTGTCCATAACTTAACCTGTAATGATGTTTCAAGACCTACCATTTTAACACCACTTTTCAGTGTTTATTAATATTCATACAATGTTCCTGTACTTAACAGTTTGCATTTAGTTATAAACCTAAATTTTATCTTTGCTATTAACTATTATTGTTTAATCAAGTCCAATAGAAAACAGTCTGCCCACTGTAAGGAATTCTCACTGGAAAATCCTGACTGCCTTAGAGTCATACGTCACCTGTTCTGGGAATAGACTTTTACCCTCAGTCCTGTTTGATTTTTATTTGTCCCAACAGAGGCCAAATCCCAGAAAGGCCAGACTGATGACAAGATAAGTGTGCTTTACAACTCCCGCAAGGGACTCTGCAGCCCACACCCCTTCATCCAAAGAGAATTCCACCTTTGCAAACCAAAGTCCACAGCGCATATAAGCAACAGCCATCCACATGCACTCACTATGGGCTGAGGGTAACCCACAGCATGAGCCATGAAATGGTGTGGATACTTTTGGAAATGGGAGGAGAGATGCTGACTCAGTGCTCAGCACACCTCTAGTGTGGGGGTGATGCATATTCCACATTGATGGATTTGCAAGCCTGCCAAATGGGTAGGTCTCTGAAGAACCCTTTTCTTCACCTCCCCCCCCCACTGTCTAAAATGTGGCACGTTAAAATCAGAGAAATGCTTTCATCTTTGTGGATATCGCAGCAACAAACTCATTTTAATGTCTTTTCCATGTGGCTCTAGTTTTAACAATAAAATGCTCCCCAGGCACACCCAGCTGCACAGCATTAAAGAGGATCTGCAAAGGAAGAGGGGAGCTTTGACTTAGCTAATTTGCTGTTGCTAAAAAGACAACAGGGTACAGAGCCTCCCTGCTCCTGCCCGGAACTTGGCTCACACTTCTTGGAAATGCACTAAAAAGGAAGTGGTAATGGCCAGGAAGGGGAAGCTTGGGTTGCTGAACTCTGTCAGATGCCAGGGATAGAATGGTTTCTGGCTGTGCAGTCTTAGCACCTTGCAAACAAACCTACACTGTCCCTCCAAGGAAAACCGAGTGTTGGCGTTGATTTCTGTCCATCCATGGGGAGATATCAGATCAAAGGTATAGTCCCTGCTCTGGTGAGCAAGTTCTGGCTCAGTTTGCTATGAAGAGGCACAGAAAGTCAACCACAAGAGACTGAGACTTCTTGGGAGTGGCTGTATGAACTCGACATATATCAATGCCGTGATAACTATGGCTTCGGTCATAAGACCTCAGTTAAGAAATAAAGGAAGACAGAAGGCAGAGAGGCTGGCACACTCTAAATGGCTCGGGGCTCCAGGATAGCTCACCCAGAAAACTGAATAACTTTGCATAAACTAGCAAGACATTATCTGCCACAGTCTACCCACTATGACAGTGCCTTGCAGCTTCACTTGGGTGGGTTTATATAGTTTTAACATAGATACATATTTCAACATTTCCCAGATTTTTAAAGAAAAAGCAGATTTCCTTCCTGGCAGATAGTGAAGAAGATGCTTCCCACAAAGCAGTCCACACTCTAAGATAAGCTGCATAGTTAAGATTTCAATAGAGCTAGCTCTGGTGCCTCTGCATGGTCAGGAGGCTAAGGCAGGCTAAGGCTAATAACAAAGAGTTTGCGGCCACCCAGGTGACAAAGAGAGGCATCTAGCTGAACAACAAAGGAGGATGGAGAAGAAAAAGAAGGAGGAGGAAGAGGAGGGAGGAGGGAGAGAAAGAAAGAAAGAAAGGAAGGAGGAGGGAGGGAGGGAGGGAGGGAAGGAAGGAAGGAAGGAAGGAAGGAAGGAAGGAAGGAAGGAAGGAAGGAAGGAAGGAAGGAAGGAAGATAAGACTGTCATCAGGATGTTTAACCTGAAAACAGCTGAACAGGATCTTGAGCCCCTCTGGTTGGCACACCATTGAGTCTCTCTCTTCCCTGGATGGAGCCACCCAGTATTTCTGGGCAGGTCACATGCACTAGCAATTATAGGACTAAAACCAGGCAGGAGTTCAGGATGACACTTTAGGACACGATCGTCATCCCACGTCCTGAACAGGCACCCCAGCTCCTAAGAAGCCACTAATAGTTCATGAAACTTGACCCTTGTCATGCTGGAAATCTCCCCTCAGACTGCCTCAGTGACATTAGTTTTGGCCAAACACTGAAAAACTGTGAACAGCATTTTGCTGCATTGAAAAGGAAACAGCCTGAAAGGGTTAAATGAAAGCCACTTGGTTTGTAGAAAAACTGTATATATAATTTCAAATGTGCTATGTTACATGGGAAAGAAAAATATTTTCTCTGTTCTAAAAAACTGTGACAGTAGTTAATGTGCAGAAGCACAGGTTAAGATGCCATAGGTAGGTTGTGAGATGAGCTTGCCACAGAAGTTGGTCCTTGGAAGCCGGTAGCATCTCTTACTACCTGTGGGTACTACACTTCCACGCAGAGATAGTCTTCTCTGGAAGTTGCACAAGCCCTTTTAAAAATGAAAATCATAAAATTAGAAATATGAAGCAACTACAAATAGAAATTGACTGGGTTTTCCTCCCCTTTTATTGAAAATAGTTTTTTTTCCCTCCTATAATATATCCTGATTACGGTTTCCCCTTCCTCTGCTCCTCCCAGTTCCTCTTCACCTCCCATCCCATCTGGATCCGTTCCCCTTCTGTCTCTCATTAGAACAAAAATGGAATTCTAAGGGGTAATAATAAAATAAAATGTTATCTAATAAAAAATAATAAGACAAAACAAAAACTAACACATTAGAATTGGAGAAAACAAACCAGCAGAAGGAAATGAGCCCAAGAGAAGACACAAGAATCAGAGACCCACTCATTTGCACACTTCAGGAGTCCCATAAAAACACTAAACTGGAAGCCATAATATAATATGTATGCAGAGGACCTGGTACAGACCCATGCAGGCCCTGTGCATGCTGTTTCAGTCTCTGTAAGGTCATAGGAGCTTTGACTATGTTGGTTTAGAGGGCCTTGTTTCCTTGGTGTCCTCCATGCCCTGGCACTTACACTCTTTCTGCCTCCTCTTCCAAAGGGTTCCCTGAGCCCTGAGGGAAGAGATTTGATAAAGACATCCCATTTAGGGCTGAGTGTTCCAAGGTGTCTCTCTCTCTGCATACTGTCTGGTTGTGGGTCTCTGTATTTGTTCCCATCGGATGCAGGAGGAAGCTTCTCTGATGATGGCCAAAAGAGGCACTGATCTATGTGTATACCAGAATGTCATTAGGAGTTGTTTTATGGCTATATTTTTGTTGTTTTCATTTGGTTTGGGTTTTTTTTAACAGTAGTATTTGGTTTTACCCTAGGCTGTCTGGTCTCTGGTTATTAGTTACCCAAGCAGTGTCAGGTATGGGTTCCATCTCATGGAGTGGGCCTTAAGCCAAATCAGACATTGGTTGGCTACTCCCACAAGCTTTGTGCCACCATTGCCCTAGCATATCTTGCAGGCAGGGCACTAGTGTAGATCAAAGGGTCTGTGGCTGAGCTGGTTTCTGCATTTCTCTTTTGGTAGTTGACAGAGTACCTTCCTGTACGAAAGATGCTAGAATGTAGGGATGATGGTTCTATTCATTCATGAGTGTTCCCCTTACTCCACATCCTCACTAGCATGAGCTAGTGTTATTGATCTTAGCCATTCTGACAGATATAAGATGGAATCTCAAAGAATTTTGATTTCATTTCCCTGATGATATTGACCATTTCTTTAAGTGTTTCTCAGACATTTGAGTTTACTCTTTTAAGAATTCTGTTTAAATCTGTACCCTATTTTTAATTGGTTTGTTTCCTTGCTAACTAGGTTTTTTTTTTTTTAGTTCTTTATGTATTTTGGATATTGGCTCTCTGTCAGATGTATAATTGGTTAAAAAAAAAATCTTTTCCCATTCTGTAGACTGATGCTTTGTCTAAATGACAGTGGAAAAAATGACTAACTTTTAAATAATACCATTTCTGGACTAACTATATGAGAAATATGCAGTATATAAGCAAGAATATACATTTGTTGACTAATGCATGATCCTTGGTAAGTAAACAGCAAATGAACCAACTATGACTGTATTTAGTAAGTATACAGTCATCTCTCCATATCTGTATCCTGTGTTCTGTGTCCATGAAGTAAACCAACCTCAGATTGAAAATTCTGAGAGGAAAAAGTATGTCCATACTAAACATGCATAGACTTTTACTTATTTATTTGCTCACTGGTTTGTTTTTGAGACAGGGTCCCACTGTGTGACTCATGTTAGCCTCAATGCTGGGATTAAAGGGGTCAGCCACAAAATCTAGACAATTTTTTTTTAATTTGCAGCACTAGAAATTGAATTCAGAGCCCTGAGCATGCTAGGCAAGCACTTTACCACTGAGCTACATCCCCAACTCCTAATGATTATTTGCCAATATTCCATAAGCAATGCATACAACCATCTTACAGCATTTACATCCAGCTAGGTGTTAGGAGTGATCTAGGAATAATTTAAAACATACAGCATAATGTGTATAGGTTATATGCAAATATAACACCATTTCATTCATACCTGTAGCCTTGGTATCCTGGAGAGGGAGGTATCCTGAAATCAATCCCCACTAGTGTGGAAGGAGGACTTCAAGCCACAGAGCCCTGGTTCCTAAGATTTTGTTGGGGAAAAAATTTCCTTCTTATTTTACATTTCAACAAAGGTTTGTTTGTTGACGTTGTCCAAAAAAAGTGGTAGGAGGTTTGCAAGCTCTGAGAGCTTTTTGCCGTGAGGGAAGCTGAGCTGTGGCAGAGCACCTTGACATTGAGTCCCATCAAGCAAGGAGAGCAGGCTGGACAATAAGCCATATACTTTGTATAACTTGAAAATAGCTCTGTCTTCCTGGTGCTGTACTTCTTAAAATTAGCAAATCCCCACCTCCTGGACTTTGTTTACAATGTAGCCTGATGCCTTAGTCACTGTTCTAATGCTGTGGAGAGACACCATAGCCAACACAACTCTTATAAGAAAGAAAGAAAGAAAGAAAGAAAGAAAGAAAGAAAGAAAGAAAGAAAGAAAGAAAGAAAGAAAGAAAGAAGCATTTAATTGGGGGCTTGCTTATGGTTTCAGAGGCTTAGTCTATTATCATGGCAGGGAGCATGGGGGGCAGGCAGGTGCTGGAGCAGTAGCTAAGAGCTACATCTTGATGCACAGCAGAGAGAGAAAGAGATTGGGCCTGGCTTAGGCTTTTGAAACCTCATACTTCTGCCAACAAGGCCACACCTACTCCAACAAGACCACACCTCCTAATCCTTCTCAAATAGTGCCACAGCATGATAACTAAGCATTCAAATATATGAGTCAGTGGGGGGCATTCTTATTCAAACCAACACAGCTGTGTTTTCTATTATATACTAGAGCATTTGATAAAGATGAGAGGCTTGACACCAAAATGTTTTCCTCTTTGTCCTCTAGAAGGTGGCAACTTGTGTCTCCTTTCTGAGTGACATCCAGTTCTTATATGGAAAGTGTCCTTCACTGGCTAACCTCACAAACCATAGTGTCCTCATGTGCCCAGTTAGTATTTGCCATGGATCAGTTCTCATTTGCAGAGAGTGATTCCAAGCAAATTCCCCATATTACATTCTATCTTCCCGGTTTGCTGCACTTACTGCCTAGTGCTCCCTGACCCAAAGTGAGAACAGAGGAACATAGTGTTTATAAGTCTGAGAACAGGCCAGGGGGGATGGCTTATCAGACAGACACTTTCCATGCAAGCCCAGAAACCTGAGTTCAGTCCCCAGGGCCCCTGTAAAGGTTGAAGGAGAGAAACAACTTCACAAAGTCATTCTCTGGCCTCCATATATGGCACACAAGCATGACTCTTCCACCTCCCTCTCTCTCTCTCTCTCTCTCTCTCTCTCTCTCTCTCTCTTTCTCTCTCCCTATCTCTATCTCACACAGACACACACAATAATAATAGTAATAAATAATAATAAGTATGATAGCCAGGCATATTGGCCCACTCAGGATGAGACGTAGGCAGATCCTCTTTGAGACTGGCCTGGTCTACACAGTGAGATCCAGGACAGCCTGAACTACATAATGAGACCCTGTTTAGAAGAAAAAAAGGAAATAGTAAAATATGCTGATGGCAGACTACAGCAGGTGACAATTAGTGTTCAGCAGGTTGACCCATCAGCTTTAGAAATAAGTCATTTAGAAATAAATGAAGTCAGGTTTAATTCATGTGGGCCAGTTGGGCCCCATCCTGGGGCCATAACATGTGTCCTTGGTATTGGTGATATGCCTCACTACAGAGAGCATGGGCCAATGAAATTCCCAGAAAGAAAAAGGTGTCTCAGAAGATGGGAAAAATGGTGAGACAGAAAATCAGATTCTCCCAAGATCTGCTTGCTTCTGTCTCTGCCTACATGTGTCAGGGTCAAGGTGAGAATATTGTGGTTCCAAAGAAAAGCACTTGTCTTCTTGAGCACCCTTTGCACATAGGAAAACTGCAGGCTTCAGGAGCTCTTGAATGCTTTCCTGTCCGGAACTCGAAATGGCCTCAGTTTGTTCACTAACCAAGCGGCAGTATTGCTGTGACATGCCGACAGCCTTTATGGTCTTCTTTCATGTTCAATGTGTAATATCCTCAGAATGTCAGAATAGGGAACTGATTTTAAAAGTGGGTTTTAAAAAGGGACTAGGAAGATAGCTCAGTCAGTAACATGCTTGCTGTATAGGAATGAGAAGTTGAGTTCAACCCCGGGTATCCACATAAAAAACCTACTAAAGTAGTGTGGGCCTGTAATCCTAGCACGGTAAACTCCAGGTTTAGTGAGTAATTGTGTCTCAAAAAATAAGGGAGACTGTGATAGAGTAAGAAACCCAACGTAGCTTCTACAAGCACACACATGCATGTATGCACACATATGAAAACACATACACAAATTAGTTATTCAGAGTGGGTCGCTCTCAAATCATTTTAGCTCCCATTGTCTAGAAGGAACACGGATTCCATCTTACTGCAAAGGCAGTGTTAAGAGGGTGGCAGGTACTACCGTGGCTTTATGATGTAAGCTGTCACTCCTTGATGCCTCTGCACTTGTGAGTACATTGCTGCCCTTGACCCCCTCTATGAATGGGGTGATGCCACTGGGGTGATGAAAGAATGAAGAAAAGACAAATACACAGAGAGACATGAAAACTGGGATCAGGTGATCTGTCTCTTGGGTGGAGAAGTCTCAGTCCCCAGGGCTGTTTATTATATGTTTATTATATGGAGTTGAACAGAGTGGTCAAGTTGTTGCACACAGCTGAACAAGATGAGGTTTATGGAACAAAACTGACTAAGGAAGTGGGTGTAACTAATCTCGGGAGGACAGTCTTGTAGGGGGGCAATCTTCAGGCTGTAAACATCCCCAGGGAGAAAGCAATGGTGGACTTTTTCTGCACACTTGCATTCAGTCCCCAAGGAAGACTTTGCCATCCCTCTGAGCCTAAGGCTCCAGGGTCCATGATGTGTCTGTGCCTCCACAGCAACAGCACACATGCATCAGGCTTCTCTCCTCCAATGGCGTGTCATGAGCCTCAGGTTATCCATACATGTGGGCTCTTAACAGAGAAGCCTGTGTAGACTCAGCTCTACAGCTGTTTCAGACTGAAGACACATCTCACTGGTGAGTCAGCCAATGAGAAACTAACCATAATTTGTGGCAAGCATTTTAAAATAGAGAAATTAAAGAACAGAACATAGAGAACATCACACTTTATAAGAATGCACACTGGCTTGAAGAACTGGGGGAGGGACTGTGGTGTTTTTTGAATCATAATAGAAATATTTTTTCACTAGATCAAAACATTTGAAATTTTGCGCTGGAGATACAGTTCAGAGATTAAGAGAGTACCAGGTGCTCTTCCAGAGGACCCATGTTCAATTCCCAACCCCCACATGACAACTCACAATTGTCTGTAATTCCAGAGATACACTCACACAGGCATCCATGCAAGCAAAACACCAATGCACATAAGATTTTTAAAAAGTAGAACAAATCATTTTTAAAAATTGGAATTCAGTGAGTGATATAGGCAGGCTCTCCTCTGTAGAAACCCAGTGTCAAGTCCGGGGTGTGTGGTCAGTAACCATTGTAAGTCCTGGTCTCTGGCCTCCATCTTTGGAGGCCCTGTCTCTGTGCCCACCAAGCCTTGACCCCTCCCCAGAGAAGGGTCAAGACAGCCCGCCAAAATCTTGACCACTCCCCCAGTCTATTTAAACTGCCCACTTGGAAAGTCTCCCTTTCCTCCGGTGGTCACGTTTGTGGCTTCCCGGGTCACCCTTGGGGCCACCCAAGAGCGCAGAAATCCCATTAAACCTGGATATTTTTAATTTGGCTTGATTGGGATTTTTGCGTCAGCAGAGAGTTCGCATTAGGAAAATTCCTAACAACCTACAACCGTGTCCCCAGCATTTATTCCTTAGTCACTACAAAATACTGTGTGTTTTCGTGGTAATAGCATAATGAGACCCCATCGGATTATAGGCTGCACAGTTCCCTCTGGGCGTCAGGTCCCAGAACACTCCCACCCCCACCCCCGAATTTACCATCCCAGAATGAGTACTTCCTTTGAGCTCACCTGCCAGAGAGGAAGGAAGTTTTGTTTTGCTTTTCTGAGTGTCTTTTTTGGTAGAGTCCCCATCTTCACTGGAGTGCTTCACTACAGGCAGTAAGTGGGCACTTAGTATGCAGGACCATCATAGGGACATGCAGTGCGGGTGGGGAAGACCCAGTCCACACTGCATTGCTCTGGGCAGGAAAGACAGTAACTCCCAACAAAGAGGGTCCCAGTGTGGGAGGATGCTGTCTCTGTGAGAGCACATAGGAACAGTGGTAGGCTACTGGGGGTAGTGTGGGAGGATGCTGTCTCTGTGAGAGCACATAGGAACAGTGGTGGCTACTGTGAGAGCACATAGGAACAGTGGTAGGCTACTGGGGGTAGAGGCCACCATGGCACAAGACTGGTGTCCAGGATTTCTGGGGGAGGTGATCTCAATCTGGGCCTCACCTTCTTGTCACCATGGCCACTGTCAATTGGCCAGGATCCAGGGCTTTCCAGACAGGTGTTTTCTCTCATGTAGCCACCTCCCTCTTTCCTGGCCTGCAAGAGCTGAAGTGAAAGCCAGCAGTGGTGGTGCCCGCATTTAATCCCAGCACTTGGGAGTCAAGGCCAACCTGGTCTACAGAGGGCATTCAGGACAGCCGGGCCGTTACACAGAGAAATCTTGTCCAAAAAAAAAAAAAAGCTAGGGTGGAAATAGCTGCAGGCCACTGTACCCCAGGCCCTTGGTGGCACTGAGGAGCATTTTCCCTAGTACCAAGACAGAGTGGAGCTATGCTACCTATATCTAAAGATCAGAGCCGCCAGGCTTCCTGTGGCCATGCAGCTGAGAAGTGGCTGACAGCCACCTGTCTCTCAGACAGGCCCTGGCAGGCAGAGCGCAAGCACCCCTCTGTCTCTGCCCCCTCTTCCCTGCAGTGAGATTTCTCTCTTCCCCTTTCCTGCTCTTGTTTTGACAAGGCAGAAATTACAGTGGGCCATAAAGCCAGGCAAGCCGACTCTGGGCCTGACCCCAGCCTTTGCCTAAGTCTAGCGCCCTCTGGTCTCTGGTCACAGCCAGCCTCTTCTGAGTGGTAATTAGCTGGATGGGAATTTTCACAGACACTTCCCCAGGGAACCATTTCACCAAAGAGTAACCCTCTTGTCTAGACCATGCAAACCAATAAAGTCATCACTAGCTGGGATTTCCAAGTGACAAAGCAGCAATAGAAGCCACTGCCTCTAGTCCTGCAGACTCAGAGAATAGAGCGCACATTGTGGAAGACCCAGAATACAGGCCTCTCTCCCAAGAGCCCTGGAAATTCCTCCTGGACCTCAGCATCCAAGGACTGGCATATCACTCAGCTAAGGCTGGAAGACTGCCACAAGAGCCAGCCTGGCTGCAGAGTCAAAGTCAACAGCACAAATATTCAGACTTCTGATCAAATCTGCTTCCCACTGTATGTATTTGGAGAAGTCCTGATAGTGGTAATGATGGGAGCATCGCATGGATGGGTCTGGAAGATGACAGGGTGTATTGTCAGACTCAGCACAGAAAGAGAGTGTGGTCCTTGAGGCCCTGGTCCGGGGTTCTCCTGAGAGTGGGGACAGATTCAGATGTCCAAAGCCTTGGCACTATCTTGTAAATAGTTGACCCTCAGAGGTGATGTTAAAAACCAAGATGGTTGAAGCAGGGGAGTACACCTGGAGCTATGCATCGCTGACCGAGAAGTCACAGGAGTAGGCTCGGAACCAGACCCTCTAGCCTTCTAGCCATCGTGGCAAGAGTGTTAGAGAGCCGGCTCACGGGAGGAGGAGGCCGACTTTGGTTGTTCACATGCAGAGCTCTCTGAATGCACTGGCACTGTGCTGAGCATGCTGTGCCCAGTTTTGTATATAAGGGAAACTGAAAGGTGAGAAATGCTTGGAAACCTGCCCCACACCAGCAGCATATTTTAGTGACTGCCTTGTTCCAAAACGTGGTCTTGGGTGCTTCCCCACCACCACCACCACCACCACCTTGCAGAACTGATGAGGGCCTCCCCCCAGAACAAGGAATGTGATTCTTTTGAGTGGCCTCCTGGGACACTCAGTTCATCTTGGGCAGTTACTAATTTTCTAGGTAAAACTAACAGAAGTGTTTTTATTAACACACTAAATGGACAGTTGAATGCTTGCTGTGACATATGTACAGAAAGAGGTAAAAGACATAAGCCAAGCAGCCTGGAAGCATGTGGAAGAGAGACGGAATCATGAGTTCCCTGGTAGTGAGCAGCTGTGTGTACACAGAAGCGACACCTAGCTCAGGGCCAAGATGGGGAGCTGCAGCAGACTTAGAAAGATGCAGTCACCAAACTATGTTCAAAAAACAAGCATATCTTGAGCCAGAAGTAATGGTGCATGCCTATAATAATAGCGTCAGGAGGCTGAAGCAAAAGGATCAAGAATTCAGGGCCAGGCTGGATCACAGGGAAGACTCTTTAAAGGAAAGCTGAAAAGGTACATCATGGATGAGAAGAAAGATTCACAAGGCTGCTCGATTCAGATGTGCAGGTAGATGCAAACACCCAGGTGATAGGAGTAGGACATTTTTTTTTTCTTAAAAATAACTATGGCGCCATCTCTCCAGCACCTCTGGAGAAATGTCTCATTCTTCAGACATCTTTCTGATACCTGGGAGATGGTACTGCAGGTGGCAGCACTGTGCGCAAGCCTGCCCTGCCGACCTGGGTTCAGTCCCAGGATCCCACAATGGAAAGAGAGAACTCTGGCCCTCAAAGGTTGTCTCTGACTTCCACACACATCACATTCACAGTAATAATAAACAAAATGGATTTTTAAAAGTCTCATGACTATGAATGAAATGTTGTGAGAGTAGTAATGGGAACACCTAAGGGGGCTGTTGCCATGGTCCAGAGGGAAGACAACAGCAGTGAGATCCAGGAGCTGTGACAATAGGGCGGGAAGCAAGCCGGACACAGAGGTAGAGCCCATAGGAGCTGGTGAGACTCGAGACGGGAGACCCCTGACTCCTCAGGTCGAGTAGCTGAGTAGATAACTGGGCCACTCCCTGAGACTGAAAAGAACAGGCTGTCAGACTCAAGAATTCTACTTTTAAAACATAGTATTAAGCTGTAGACTTGGAATGAGATATGATGGTTTAATCATTCCCAAACTTCCCAGGGACCTGTGAGCGTGTGACAGATATGGCTCTATAGGCCCCACCCCCAGACCTAATGAGCCACAGCCAGGCATAGAGGCTGTGAGCGAGTGCCTGGCGCCCCAGGGCTGGCCAGCCACTGCTCCTGGCCAGCCCCTGCTCCTGCTCGGTTCCAGATTTCCGAGGCCGGTATGGATGGCCCGCGCGTTACTGAGCATTATCTCTGCCCAGGTGCAGTTAATGCCACGCCACGCCCAGGCCCCTTATCAAGAAACCACTCAGCACGCTCTCAGGTAACAAGTTGAAAATAAAGTGAATGAGGTCACTGACTGGGCCAGCACTGGCCATGCTGCTTTGATGTTTTTCTCTAGACAGCAGGAATGTCCTCACAAGTGGAGAACCTTGAAAGAGTGCTTTCCTGAGTGGCAGGAGTGTCACCATGAATTAATGTTTTTCATAAGGCCCCAGGGCTCAGACATCTGTCTGAATGATCCAGTCCTCATAAATCGGGGGATTGATTCTGGAAGTCCCAGGAGCCTAGCGTTTCTGGAGAGATTTATAGCACTTCCCACTCGTGTCGAGGCCAGGAAAAACATCACAGCTCCCTCAGCACTTTTGGGTTTTGTTCCTGTGGGGGTGGTGAGGGCGGGAGGGGTGTGCTGAGCCAACACCAACCACTTTGAAAGAAAACCAGGCAGATTTGTATTCCAAAACCTCAGCGGAAGTCCCATGCTCTGCTAAGGGGGTAAGAGCTATGCTGTCCTCTGCCCAGCTCTCCCTAGGGAGCATCTAAGGCTTGGCTTCTTCACCCCAGTGGATTCTGTGGTGTGGGAACTGGGCCAGAGCTGGCCAGAACTCACAGCCTATTCATGACTGGCATGGCCTCTGGGTCAATAGACCCAGGCCTCCAGCACCAGAGCCCTGTGCTGAACCTGAGATGAGTTCATTTACTCCCTATTGTGAACTCTTTTCCCAAAACTGAAGTTAATGACTGACAAGTAAATTTCATGTGGGCCTGACCAAGAAGAAAGGCTGATTAAAATAGTTATTCCACTTGAACCCAGGCCTGGCAAACGTTTGGCCAAATTCCATGTTAACAGTGTATTGAAGGGAGGGAATGTGACTGGTCTGACATCTTACAGTAATTTTATCAGAGCACCTGCTTACCGAGCAAGTATTAAAAAAACAAAATGTTAGACCAACTTTCTGGAAGCTCAAAGCAAGCAACCAGGTATAATGCTTATTTAAGAATAACAGTGCAGAGAAGGGCCAAAGAAAATGAGTGCCCTCCACCAGAAGGGAGTGTGGCTACAGAGAAGTAGGCTAGGATTCAGGTGTTCCACAGGGCAAAATGAAACATCATTCTCCTTAGGAATGAGTCCTTTGGTTGGAGGAAAGGAGCATGGGGTATGAGGGATAAGAATGAAAGCTGGGAAGCAGAAAGGGCAGGGTAGACATGTGGCTTTGACATCGGGAAACCCAGCCCCATAGTGCCAGCTTCATTCCAAGTACAAGTGATGGTGTGCACAGCGGTGGATTCGTGGTTGGACTTACCAAGTACAAGTGATGGCATGCACAGCGGTGGATTCGTGGTTGGACTTACCAAGTACAAGTGATGGCGTGCACAGTGGTGGATTCATGGTTGGACTTACCAAGTACAAGTGATGGCATGCACAGAGGTGGATTCATGGTTGGACTTACCAAGCATACACAGGGATATAAAAACCTTACCAGGCTAAGCAAGTTCTGTTCAATAGAGTTGGTGGGGAGAGGAGAATCCACTTTAAATAAGAGAAGAAGTTCAATCAAAGAATGGTATGCTGACTGCGGCCTGCACTCCCAGGAAACGGTGTATTACAGTAGGAAGGAGGACGGGTCTGAGGATGATGTGCCTAGGGCTTTGTTTATCAGCTTGAGGGTGAAGACACCCCAACCCCACCCAACCCCCAAACTTCAGGAAGCGGATTTGACTTTCTTGATGAAGTTCCTAGTGTTGGAAGGGAAGTGACCTGATATGGAAGGATTTTCGGTGTTGCTATGCTGAACACACACATCCTCCCAGGGAGAAAGGAGCCCAGTCCTCCATATAAGTAAACCTTGTAGACACTGGAATGTTTATGTTTGGCCCAAAATGGCTCTGGTTTTTTACAGAGCTGTAAAGCGTATTTAACTCCCAAATATAAAGCACTTCTTGACTACCGTTTCATAGCTTCATAAAAAGAGGCTCAGCTGCGTAGGTGCCTTGCTGTTGTCATCCCCTATCTTTTTACGCAAGTCTGTTTCCTGATATTGTTATTCCAGTGGAAACAAACGAACCCAGTATAAACTACCTTTTTTACAAGCAGCCATAAGAAGGCCCAAAGACAATAAGGAGCCTCTGCATTTATATTTTTAACCTAAGATTGCTGATCTAACTAGCAGGGAAGCAAAGTCGCTTTAATTATGAATGTTTTTCATTGTGGTTGGGAGTGTAAGTCAGTAACAGATGTTCATTTTCCCCAGCTCAACTGTTTTTAATTCCTTCTCAAACATGGAGAGAGAAATCTTTAAACATTTGCCAAAGTTCAATTAACATGCCTGGCTGATGGTGGAAAATGCCCTACTTTGTTTCTGCTCGGCCGTCTACCTGCCCTGGGTGCCCGTGCCACAGAGCACAGGGAGAGGGTCCAGCTGGCATGAGTTTATGACCACAAAGTTAATTTGGAGAGAAAGCCTTTGGCAGGGAGGGGTCTGTTCACCATTTTATATATTTACTTATTTACCTTTTCCAGTTATAAATAAAATTGCACCATAAAACATTGTGGTGTAATGGCAGGAAACCCAGCGTGCGTTGGTGTTGTTCTGCAAGGTCTTAATGGCCTGCTCTCTGTATGTGCAGAGTTGTAGACATCATGTGTAAGAGTATGTTTATGGCCGAGGCTGTGTACTTGGTTTATCATGTTTTTCCTGTGTCGTGTGGAACAGATGACTGTTCATTAAAAGACCTTTTTCTGTGGAGAACAGGACTTTAGGGGAAGAGCTAATGTAGGTATGGACTTCCAGAGGCTGTGGGCCTGGACCCACTGTGGCTGGAAAGTCTCAATAGCAAGGTGGGCAGTGTGGTTGTAGGCGTTTGCCTGGCA
The DNA here is from genome assembly GCA_004026605.1 of Ondatra zibethicus. NCBI lineage: Eukaryota > Metazoa > Chordata > Mammalia > Rodentia > Cricetidae > Ondatra > Ondatra zibethicus. The sequence continues at coordinate 9,439 of PVIU01020951.1, read as the reverse complement.
CCCCAGATACACTTTCTCCATGTATTTAGTGAGACAGGCGTACCACAGAGAGGGAAATGCAGTCAGATCTACAGACAGATGAGACAGGCGTACCACAGAGAGGCAAATGCAGTCAGTCTGCTAAGGCCGAAGAAATGCTGTCCGCCCCAATCACATGCTTATAAGTCTAGAATCCACCCTCAAAATATTGGGACTGTGATATAATTTACATATAGGGTTTAGCTTTCTAAGCTGTCATTTTTATAAAAATGTAATCATAGAGCCAGGCAGTGGTGGTGCACGCCTTTAATCCCAGCCCTCGGGAGTCAGAGGCAGGTGGAGCTCTGTTCCAGGACAGGCTCCAAAGCTACAGATAAACCTGTCTTGAAAAAAAAAAATGTAATCACAGAAAACTAGATGTTGAAGCTGACAAGGACGGCCCTGAGGTGGCTGAGATGACCACGTGCAGAATGACGCAGGAATCACTTGGCCTGTGCTGGCTGAGTCCCCACCAAGACTTCCTGAGGAGATGCTCACTGATCCTCACTGAGAAGTTGGAAAATGCTTCTCTACAGTCTCTGGCACACAGGTTGCCCCTTGGAAAAATCTGTCTAAATTACAACCTAATAGACTTACAAAGGGTTGTTGGTTCACCTTGAGACAAATGGAACAGTCTCCTTATGGAGCAAGACAAAAACAAGGGAAGGAACTAGACTAGAGCGGAGGGCTGCAATATGACCATCTATTATATGGGATGCCTCTGCCTCCCCAAGGATGATCTAGGTGTGTCTGGGCTAGACTCTTTTGAATATACGGATCATTTGTGCTTGGCACTGGTCATAGACTGACGAGCAGGGGAAGGATGGAGTGGTATTGACTGCGCACTGTCAGCTTTTGCCTTTTGATTTCCATGTGATCCAGAAGGACTGAGCCTCCCCCCACTTTCAGGTGAAGAATAGTGTTCTGAGGGGATGTGTCGCCCTCCTGTTCTGCATGCAATCAGGAGCATCTTTCTCTGCAAGGCTCATCTGGGGCTCTGTGAGCGCAGCCCTAGCTGCTGTGGAAACATTGCGAGCTGTATTGCAGATTTTGAAAGGAATCACTCACTAGCTGAAGCTCAGATTCAGGAAATTGAGTGGGTGGTTGTCTGGGTAGCGTGGTAAAAGTGTATTGCCTGGCTTGTGAATGCTAGCTTTCCGTTTGCATGATACGGAGAGCTAAATGGCAGGACATTGAAAGGGTGTTGACAACTTGGTGCCAACTTCCACCCCAAGACTAGATCTTTGCTGTGATTCCCCATGGGGTGATTGCCAAGGACAGGTCACTTCAGCAGGTCTTGTCTTGTTCCCTGTAGGAAAGAAGGTTGGTATAGGTCCTGAGGGTCTCTACCCTTAAAATTTTATTTCAGTGACCTAATGGTGCTGGCATAGGATGAGGCATGGGTGTTTCTAACTCTACTCCCCTACCCTCAGGAAGATCCAAACTGGTAGAAGGATCAGAATTATAGGCAGAAAAACAGCAAAACAGAGCCCGGCCTCTTAGAATTTAAAACCAATCTGGAAGACATTCATGAAAGAAGCCATATTGTGAGCAGAGGAGACTGGCGAGATACTCAGGGCTTGAGCCGCAGGACATGGAGATGAGCTAGGAGGACATCACCTTCAAAACCCCAAGAGAGAGCTGCATCAAAGGGTTTTGAATGTGGTTAGAAAGGTAGTGCCCGAGCGGGGCATCTAAAAATGAAACATGAAATTCAAACCAAATTTTCATGGAAGGTTGCTCTTGATAGAAGCACATTTCCAATTCTAGGAGGGATGAAAGGCAGGGCATTGAGACACTGCCTTTGTTGCTGGATTTCTATTTGTGGGGTTCCCATACAAAGGCCTCTTCCTACTCCAGGGTGATAATGGTGGGTGGGTATCTTCCTGGCCTGCCCTCCCCTGTGTGATTCCCAGAAAAAGGCAAAAGCAGTCCTCAGGTCTTCCGTGGGATTGCCACACAGGGAAGTGGCCCCCACAGAAGCATGGGTCAAGCTGTTATCTGTCCTATAAACAAGGAGAGGAAGCAAGGCTCAGCTGCCATGTTTCCACCTCTGATTTGGTGCCAGTGGGACCAGCTGTCCCAGGTCACAGAAGACTGTGGCCTGTCCTTCTCCATTTGTGTAAAACAGCTCCCATGCAAACTAGCTGCAGGCCCTTGGAGCAGGACGGGATTTAAGCACTAGGGACTTGCATTCTTCCCGTAAATATGTCATTCATCCCATTTCCACGGAAGCCTTTGGGTGGTTGATGGGGCTTCCCTTATTTTTATTGTTACTTGCTTGGGGACTGATAGGTGTAGTTTATCAGGTCCCAGCTGTTCCTGTTTACTGCCTTTCAGAGAGGTCTAATAATAAACTCTTAGACTGGTCAGAGTCTGGGAAACCCGGAGCTTACCTTCGTGTGGCACTGATGTGGCATCCTCTGTCTGCCGAGCTGGTTTGTGACAAACTGACAAGCTGTGGCCTAAGTATGCAGAATTTGCTGTCCAGCTTTGACTGTATCCACAAGGACCCTGAAAGGAAGAGGCAAGGGCAGAAGGGAGAAAAGTGCCCAGCTGCCCTGTTCTGGAGACGGGTGTGCTGTTGACATGTGACGGCCCACCCAGGTCTGTACTGCCCCCTGCCACACACTGACTCTGCTGTTACCACTGCCAGCTAGCACTGTCTGTGCGTTTCCTTTTCCAGGGGTTATGGCTGGGGCGTTGAAGGTGTCACCAGGTCCCTGAGAGCCACAGACAGTTTTCTTGTTGGTGGTCTGGGTTAAAGAGCCACTCGGACTCACAGGCCATCTTGCATCAAAGGTGATACTTGTGTGTCAGCTCTCACAGCACCTCTTGAGTCACTGTGACATCAACTGGGCCCCGGTGTAAAGAAATGCCATCTTCTGAGAAGCAGCCCCATACCTCACCCTGGCTGTAGAACACATCCCATGGTGGTTTGGACCATGAGAGATGACAGAGCCAGCTGGCTATGCTGGAGTAAGCCTTTCTACAAGGGTTTGATCGGCATGGTCACACTAGGGTGGATGAGTCTGGAGGTGGCATCAGGTAGCAGGAATAGCACAAGCTCCAGCTTGGGCAAACGCAATCAAGACCCTGGAGAAAGGAGGGAGGGACAGAAGGATCGAGCCCCCAGTGAGGCAGGGACTCTATAGCAGAGCTGCAGCCTGTGCCTGGTAACCCAGGTTCCAGCCATGCCTGTGACCTTGAGCAGCAGAGCTGGTCATCTGTGCCACCTAGCAGGGCTCTTGATGATTCTAGATCTTGAAAAAGCTAAAGAGCAGCATCCAGTCTACTTGACTTAGTTTGAGAAAACATGTGGGTCTTCGCAGTGAAAACGCTAGCTATGAGCAGCAAGGGTCTGAGCACTATTCGCTCCTCAGATCTTTGGGTGTGGGATCAATAGCAAGAGGAGAAGGTAGGAAGAACAGTAGTGAGCTGGCCAAGGCCATGGAGTTGAATCTTAATGAAGCCAGCCTTAGAAGCCTGGGGTTAAGCCCCTCTTGCCTTCTCATGACCATGTGAGATCTTGCTAAGGAGATAGAAGCGCAAATGAAAGCATCCTCAGAGTCACTGGGGACTCTTCCTGAGACCTCAGCCTTCTAAACCTGTCCCCCATGCCACATCAAATAAGGAGTGAGCATGGGGCGGGCCATATTGTCATCTTGCCTCTTGCGAATTGTACTTGCTTTTAGAGCATGCTTTCAGCAGTCTCTCGAATGGGAAATTCTTGCCCTTCCAGCTTCTCCCAGTCACTGTTTCCCAGTTTGACATCCTCATGACATTTGACTGACATGCAGCCTGGCTGATGACACACAGGGCGCCTGCCTGGTACACACAGTGAATAAAACAGCATCACTGGTGCTGTTAGGAAGCCAAACAGGCTCCTTAAACATCAGAAGTACTCTCATAAAACTCATTTTTCATGCAGCATGGGCTGCAGTTTCCACATGGGACAAAGTGTGAAACTCAGCTTTTATGGGAGCGCTCTGAGATGGCCATGAACTCTTGGTGACTCTCACATTCTTCCCGAGGGAAGCAACTTCTTTTCTGTTGGGGCACATTTTCAAGCATGGGCTCTGTCTGCGGAGAGACAATTACTCCTTTGCAGTGGAAACTGGGCTTGCTTGCTGACAGGCTCCAATTATTTCTCCTCCTGGTCCCTGCAATACTTTCTCACTGTCACCTCCCTTCCCACATCTCCTGTGAGCTTTCCTCAATGCAGCCTAATATTTGACTTCTTGGAGGTGTATCCACACACACAATTAGACATGGCAGCACTGGCCCCGTCGTAAGCTTTGGCCAGAGGTTTAGTGCTGCCGAGAAAGGATGCAATTCCAACAGCGTAAGCTTGCTTTGTGCCCAGCCCTGCAGTCATTTCAGTGAGCCCTCAGGCTGCGTGTGGTAGCCCAGGCCTGTGGTCCCAGTTCTTGGGAGATGGAGGCAGGAAGATCCCGAGTTCAAGGCCAGCCTGGATCTACAGGAGATCACACCTTTAAAAACAAATGTAAGCCCTCCCCTTTACTCTGGCCCACCTCTGCCCTTGCATGTTTCATGGTGTGATAGTGAACTATGCGGCTGCTCACAGACGCACTCCTCATCAGAGAGATGAGGTGTTTATTCCCAGGTCTCCAACAATATGATTGAATTACTGAAAATATAACCCTGAATTTAATAGATCTATAATTATATGTTTTTAATATAGTTAATATAATTCAACAGAATTCTAAATCAGCATTATATTTTTCAAAAGCTTTCTAAATTAACATCTATTAGAAAATAAACCATATCTTAGGCATCTCTTTTTATTTTTGGCAGATAATTCTAACCAAATTTGTTCCTCCTGACACATACCCACATGTGCATGAATGCACACACACATTTATTCACATGATATGTGGTACTAGATGGTCATTCATATTAGGGAAATACTTTACCACTAAGCCACATCCCAGCCTCTTAACAAGAGCATTTCTTCTTCGGCTTTGTGGCTCATTAGTTACTTCAAGCCCAGTAATTTTAAAATATTAATGGAAACAGTAATCCTACCCAGCACTGGTATAATATATAACTGTGTGGCAGAAATGGACTGAACACTTATATACACTACATCATCCTGTCTTCACAGCAGCCCCTGAGCTCAGCCCCGGTGTTATCTCCAGTGTCCAGTGAGGAAAGGGAGGTGTAAAGAGGTGGGGTGGTGAGGCTGCAGCAACCAGGGATTGTAAGAAAGCCCAGATCTTCACAGAGGGCTGCTCCCGGGGCCCTGCCCCCTGCTCCCAGCTCTGGTCATTTGCTTTGATGTAGTGCTAACCTGGTTTCATGGAAAGATGTGTGTGTCTGTATGTGTGTGTGTGTGTGTGTGTATCTGCATGCCTATGTGTGCCTGTGTATATGTGGGTTGTGTGTCCATGTGCCAGTGTGTGTGTGAACACATGTACTCTCACCCCCTTGTACATACTCTGACACTTTTCAGTCCTTAATATTGACATGGTTCCTTATTCTATCATATAAAACTCTAGTGTCTATTTGCCTAAGTATTATTACCAAATACCTACATGGGCTATATCTTGGCACATCATCCTTCAGTACTCCAGGCTCTGCATGGATTTTCTTCTGCCCCCAAGAATGAGCTGAAGACCAGCTCAGACAAGGAATGAGAGGAAGGTATGAGAGTGGTCCTTCCAGAAGTCATCATATACACTACACACACACTCACATGTACACACACACACACACACACCCCAGAAGTTGTCTGTGAGCATGGAAGGGTGATGGAGGAGTCTGCTGGTACGTCTGTGTTTACCCATACCCTCCTCCAAGTAAAGCCCCCAGCTCCTTGGCTGTACCATGCCCTTACGTTTCCCTGGGTCTAACCCAAAGTGCTGCCCCCAGGAGGCTTGAACTCAGGACCTTCCGCATGCTAGGAGGCACTCTTTGCTGATAAGCCACAAACCACACCTCCTCTCACTTTCTGTTTATTTTTAAAGATTTGCTTTGCTTTTAATTGTATGTTGGTTGGGGAAGGGTATGTACACATGAGTGCATATGTCCACAGATACTAGAGGCATCATATATCCCTGCAGTTGGAGTTACAGGCACCCATCGTGGATTCTGGGAATCGAATTCAGTTCCTTGAAAGAGCAGTAAATGCTCTGAACTGCTGAATCATCTTTCCAGCTCTTGCTTTTGTTTTTAAGACATGGTCTCACTAAGTTTCCCAGGCAAGCCTTGAACCTGTGATCTTCCTGTCTCAGTTTCCAGAGTAGCTGAGGTTATAGGCCTGTGCCACCATGCCTGGTTGTATGGCCATTCTTAATGAAGAGACCGTTGTTTACCAGCGTTCCTAGAGAACAAAACCAGACTGAGCCAAAGGCAAAACAAAGAAAGACACCTGAGAGCCTGGTGAGGAGTGTGAAGGGCCCAGTGTTCCAAAGGCAATTGTCATACGTGAGGCTCCAGTCTCCTCCTTCCTAAAGCTGGGGAGTCATATTGGCAGCAGCTCACTTTCCTAGCATGTTGGCTATGATCCCTCCAGTGTCCTGGTCACCCAAAAGTGCCTTTCCTTTCTTTGCTAGCCTTAAATTCATACACAAGTGTCTGGTGATATTCTCCAAATATTTAAGAAAGAAGTTCAGTGAACTGAGGTGCTGATGTTCAAAAATGGTTTCAAGGTTTTGAACATTCACGTAAGAAACTATATTCTGCATTAAGACACACAATCACATAGCCTGAAGCAAGTTCCTGAATAAATATATTTCTGTCCTTCCATGTCATTTGGTAGATATCAGTCATGCCCTTCTAAATTGATTTCTGAGCCACAACCTGTCACTTAATATTACTTTGAGTGGTCATGACTCAGGAACCTTCATACAACTTTCCTATGTCTTTAGCAGCAGCTAGGAAACCAAGGAGAAAAGGCACAGTGACATGCCACACAGTAAATTAGTGGGGTCTCTGATGGCTAGTCATAGATGGGCAAGGTGGTTTAGTTTCTTATAACCTAGCTTTTTATAATGATATGGAATTTTTAGACATGGGACAGGACATCACATGTGGGAGGAATAAAGGAGACAGTATTTTCTTGTATTTCCTTTCTCCTGACTCAGGATGGAGGACTCAGAAGAGACCCCATATACTACACTGGGCTGGACTATGTGGGAGGGAGACTCCTACTGGGGACAGAAGCCACACTCCAGCCTCTGGGCAGCACAAATCTACTTCAGAGAAGATAATGAGCATTGAAGACACTCCCCAGGGAGTTTACTTTCTTTGTGGCAAAAGTAAGCCACTGGGCAAGAAAATGTTCCTGCCTCAACTGCTGGCAATATGCTGTCCTAATTAGACAAACAAGACAATATAAGAGCTATGGGGACCATTCTCATTCAGAGGACCACATGCTTTCCCTAGCCCCCCTCTCCCCACATAGGCTTATAGCCATATCATAACACAAAATGTATTCATTATCTCTTCAAAAGTTCCCATAGTCTTTCACAGTCTCAAGACTGTCTAAAAGTCCAAAGTCTCTTCTGAGACTCAAGGCAATCTCCTAACTGTAATCCCCCTCCCCCATAAAACCAAAATCAAAAGGCAGATCACATACTTCCAACATGCAATGGCACAAAATATATATTACCATTCCCAAAGGGAGGAAATGGGCCATAGTGAGAAAATACTAGACCAAAGCAAAACCAAAACCCAAGAGAGCAAACTTCAAGTCCTGTATCTTTATTTCTTTTAGCAAAGGACAATGGCCTTTCCATTCCAGCATTGCCAAGTGCCGCACACCTCTGTCTTGGGCTGGTCCTACACCCAGTCTGCATCTTTCCCTGGCAGATCTCCTATGACTCTGGAATCTGCAGCATTTTAGGGTCTCCAGTGCAAACCAAGCTTCATTTCACAGCTTCACGAAATGACCTTTCCAGGCCTCCATGCCAGGACTCCCCTGCCACACCCCTGGCCTTAGTGGCTTCCTTAACCGTAAGGGAAGATTATACAACCCTGTATTCTTCTTGACTCTAAATCCAGAACCACATAGCTGAAGCTGACAAATTCTTCTCCATGTTGGGCTGGAACCTGGCCTCCTCCTTGAATTATATTTTCATAAACTTTCCGCTGTTGATGGCCTCCTTTGCTGCTTAAGCTTCCCTTTAATTATTTTTCAAAAGTTGGAAGCTTCGCTGGGTGGGGTCTTACCCTGAAGTCAACATTCACTTTATTCCATTTTGAATCAGGCCTTCTTTAAACATTTTATCTTCTTGCAGACAGGACTTGGTCCAGCATTACATTTTCTTATACTCTTTTTCTCCTCAAACTGAACATCTTAAATTTCTCTTTGCCCCACTTGCTCCTTTTCATTGTAGATCTGCATAAAAGTGACCACTAATAGCCATATGACAAAGTCAACACTAGGCTGCCTTGAAATCTCTGCCAACACCATTAACCTGAAACTCTACAATTTAGTCTCAAGCAAATTTTTAGGACAAGCAAAAAGCAAGCCACATTTGTTGCCTACATCGCATAAGAATGTTTCCAACATTCCCTACAGAACCTCTTGAGCCAGGCCACCATAGTTCACATTGCTCCCAGCCCTGCTGTCCTCCACGCTCCCACCAGGGCAGTCCACTAGGCCCCACTTCAGGTGTTCAACAACTGTTTTAGTCAAGAGTTCCTCAGCCTTCCCTATTTCTCCAGTGAACATCAATCAGGTCGGGCCTGTCATAGCCTTACCTCAGTCCCTGACCGCAACTTCTGTCTTGTTACTATTTTTGTGAAGAGACACCATGACCAAAGCAACTCATTTAATGGAGATTCCTTAGAGTTTTAGAGAGTTAGTCCATCATGGTGGGAAGCAAATAGGCATGGCACTGGAGCAGTAGCCAAGAGTTTTATATCCTGATCTGCAGACAGCAGGCAGAGAGAGACTGGGCTTGATGTGGGCTTTTGAAACATCAAAGCCGGCTGACTCCCAGTGACATACCACCTCCAACAAGGTCACCCTACTTCAGCTGAAAGACCCCTGGAGTGGGGAGACTCTCATTCAAGTCTTGGGATAACACGACCCCCCAGGAACTCACGAGAGACCATCCTTGCTGCAATCACATGAGGTTTATTGACAAGAACCAGCACACTGGGGCCAAAACTCATTTCCCATGCAGGGGTAGGAGAGTTCGACCCTGAGTATCTGGGAGAGGGGGTGAAAGACCTCCAGACTGGGGAGAGTCTCACTCAAGTCTCGGGATAACACAACACCCCAGGAACTCACGAGAGACCCTCCTTGCTGCAATCACACGAGGTTTATTGACAAGTACCAGCACTGGGGTCAAGACACATAGCCCACGCAGGGGAGGAGTTCGACCCCGAGTAGCTGGGAGAAGGAGTTTTTAAGGGAAGAAACCACAACCCAGTAATCCAAAGGGGG
>PVIU01020950.1:22014-32845 GCA_004026605.1 Ondatra zibethicus | reverse complement strand
TCCCTGTGTGGTTTTGGTATCAGGGTAATTGTAGCTTCATAAAATGAGTTTGGTAATGACCCTTCAGTTTCTATTATGTGAAACACCTTAAGGAGTATAGGTATTAGCTCTTCTTGGAAGTTCTGGTAGAATTCTGCATTAAAACCATCTGGTGCTGGGCTTTTTTTGGTTGGGAGGTTTTTGATGACAGCTTCTATTTCCTTGCGACTTATAGGTCTATTTAAACTGTTCACCTGGTGTTGATTTAATTTCAGTATGTGGTATTTCTCTAAAAACTGTCCATTTCTTTTACATTTTCCAATTTTGTGGCATACAGGCTTTTGTAGTAAGACCTAATGATTCTTTTTATTTCCTCAGTGTCTGTTGTTATGTCCCCCTTTTCATTTCTGATCTTGTTAATTTGAGTGTTCTCTCTCTGCCTTTTGATTAGTTTGGATAGGGGTTTGTCGATTTTGTTGATTTTCTCAAGGAACCAGCCCTTCGTTTCATTGTTTTCTGCGTCTCTATTTTGTTGATTTCAGCCCTCAGTTTGGTTATTTCCAGCCTTCTATTCCTCCTGGGTGATTCTGCTTCTTCTTTTTTCCAGAGCTTTCAGGTGTGCTGTTAAGTCACTAATGTGTGCTTTCTTCGTTTTTTGTTTTTTTTTTTTTAATGTGGGCACTAAGTGCTATGAACTTTCCTCTTAGCAATGCTTTCATAGTGTCCCATAGGTTCGTGTATGTTGTTTCTTTATTTTCGTTGAATTCAAGGAAGACTTTAATTTCTTTCTTTATTTCTTCCTTGACCCAGGAGTGCTTCAGTAGTTGACTGTTTAGTTTCCATGAGTTTTCAGGCTTTTTGTTGGTGGAATTGTTGTTACATTCTAACTTTACTCCATGGTGATCCAACAAGACACAGGTGGTTACTCCAACTTTTTTGTATCTGTGGATGTTTGCTTTGTTACCGAGTATGTGATCAATTTTTGAGAAGGTTCCATGAGATGCTGAGAAGAAGGTATATTCTTTCCTGTTTGGGTGGAATGTTCTATAGATGTCTATTAAATCCATTTGATTCATTACATCTGTTAGTTCTCGTATTTCTCTGTTAAGTTTCTGTCTGGTTGACCTGTCCATTGGTGAGAGAGGAGTGTTGAAATCTCCTACTATTAGTGTGTGGCGTTTGATGTGAGCTTTGAGTTCTAGTAATGTTTTTTTTACATATGTGGGTGCTTTTATATTAGGGGCATAGATATTCAGGATTGAGACTTCATCTTGATGAATCTTTCCTGTTATGAGTATGAAGTGTCCATCTCCATCTCTTCTGATTGATTTTAGTTTGAAGTCAATTTTTTTAGATATTAGTATAGCCACACCTGCTTGTTTCTTAGGGCCGTTTGATTGAAAAACCTTTTCCCAACCCTTTACTCTGAGATAATGTCTGTCTTTGTGGTTGAGGTGTGTTTCTTGTAAACAGCAGAATGTTGGATCCTGTTTTTGTATCCATTCTCTTTACCTGTGTCTTTTTATAGGTGAGTTGAGTCCGTTGATATTAAGTGTTATTAATGACCAGTGGTTGTTCATATCGGTTAATTTCTTTTTTGTGGTAGGGTTTGTGTGTCTCCCTTCTTTGAGTTGAGGTGGTGTAGGGTTGTTAGCTGTCTGTGTTATTATGGGTGTCGTTTGTCTTCCTTATTTGTGGTTTACCTTCTAGTACTTTCTGTAAGTCTGGGTTCATGGCTACATATTATCTCTTCCATCCATGGAGCCCTGTTTCTACCACTGCTGTGCTGTGAGTGAAAATCCTAAACCTGGACCTTCTGCCAGCCCATTCCCAACTTTCCATCATTCCGCTGGGACAGTTGGTAAGACTATTCCCTTTTTTGGTCTAGAGCCTCTCACATGATTGCCCTTTCTTTGGTTCTCTCCTAGCACTGCACTCAGAGCGGTGCATTCATTTTTGGGGCCTGGAGCCACATGGATACTGTTCCCTTCTTGCCAAGTACCTCTCACCGGACTGCCCTTTATCGTGTTCTCCCCTAGCACTGCACTCATTGAGTGGTGCATTCATTTTCAGGGCCTAGAGTCCCTCAGATACTGCTCCCTTTTTGCCTAGTGCCTCTTGCACGACTGCCCTTTCTCGAGTTCTCCCTAGCACTGTCATTACTGAGTAGTGCATTAGCTTTTGGGACCCAGGGCGCCTCGAATATTTTTCTGCCTCATTACTTCCTGTAGCTAAAAACATGAGTAGACCACTTGGAGTGGTCCTTGCACTGTTTGGATTTGTGTGTTTGTGTCTTTTCTTTTTGGACCTCTTGTAAGTGATCCTTGCCACTGTAAGGACTGCTCAGAGCATTCCTAGCCCCTGGTTCCTGAGATGATGGGCCAGGAATCAGCTTGGCTTTATTATCAACCCCCACCCCACCCCACCCCTGCTATCCTGGAGACATCCAGCTAGTTGCCCTGGGGTTTGTGTCATTTTCAGCTATGGAAAACCAACCACATTTCTAACTTTTACCAGTGGATGGCTACATTTAAATTGTCACACCACATGGACAACCATGGCTGCAGCCATTTTCTTTGAACTTAACAAAGGAAAGAGCCAGAGGTTCCATCCCTAGCCAAAGAGCACTGGCAGTAGGCTTTCCACATGAGGTCATGCCCCTACCCAGCTTCCTTTCATTTACTCTTCGTTTAACTATATTGTATAAAACTTAAATTCAACTGGGTGTAAATGCATGTATATTTGCTGTTAATCTTATAATTCATTGTATCTCGTTCCAGACTAAAAAAGCAGTAAGTCTCATGGTTTAAATTAGTATGTACTTTTAAGTCTCTTACAAAAATTCTGTATATGTAATCTAACCCTGCTTTAAAATATATTAACCTGTTCTCTACTATGGTGAGTCCTACCATTAAGATTCTGTTGCAAGCAGTTTTTTCTTCTTTCTGTCTTTTACAAGTGTAAATCTTACTTGTTGAGAGCCAGTACTGTCAAGCTTGGACCCAGCTCTCTAGGAAGATTCTGTATAGTAATTACAACTCATCTATACCCCATAAACATCCCTCAACCGCTCAGAGATCTGGGAACATGGCATTTAAATATTTAATTAATAAAAGACTTTTCATAACAAAAGGAGGCAGGTTGGCTCCTAGCAGCACCACTCTACCTCCTCCAAAGAAGACAGAAGACAAATGGGCACAGAGCAATGTCCATCCGCAATTTGCTTCATCAACTGCTAAGTGATGACCACTGGGACAAACTGCCTTTCATCTAAACTGAAGATCTCCAAACAGTGGACAGAATCACCAGAATTGACAGCCTAGCTGCTCAAGTCAAGTAGGCTTGTCTTCCTATAGATTTCTTAGCCTACAAGATCTTGTGAAACGTGATAGGCCCTGTGCTAAACAGTAAAAGAAACATATGACCCTCAGTGAGCATGGAGGATACTGAGAAGTAGCTCTAGGTGCCAACCAAGTAAGTTCTTTGTCATGTTTGAATCAATAATTCCTCAAGTAAAATTTTATCCTTCTCAAAGATCTCCAATGCAGTTTGACAGCTGAGAGGTTTTGTCAGTTTAAAAAGGACAACCTTACCAAACAAACTTCAGTAAAATACAAATACAAGGTATTAAAGTATATATCTGCAAGTTACAGTGGTATGAGGACAAATACAAGTTATCAAATCTCTTTCTCACACTACCTTTCATAGTCTTAAAGATACTTTTCATTGTGCAAAAACATCTGTCAGAGTCATTCTGACATGAAAATGTTACTGTTTATAAAATGTATATCTCTAAAACTTATGTTTTCACAAATACAAAGAATTCTTGTGAGTTCCAGGGAGCCGAATTGAAGAATCCACCTTAAACAGGTCAACTACACCCTTCTCAATTCACTGATCCTGAAATTTTTTTTCTCTTCCTAAACTTTGTCCTTTGTTCTGCCAATACCTTGCCAGGTCCAAGAGACTCCAAACAGTTCCATACCACAAACCCTGGATAGGAGTAAGGCAACCAGCTACCCCAGGATGTGACCAGCACCCAGCTTTCTCAGATCTCCCACAAGATGATACCCAGGAATAAGCAGGAGACAGTCTTGAGAACTCATCATCCCAATTCCTTTAACCTGTTGTGCCTGACTTCCTGCCTTTTTATTATAAGAGAGAGATGGGAATGTTATGATCTGCTGGACTGATCTGTCACCTGTGTACCCTGTCCCTTTAAGAGACAAGCCCACCTTCTTCTAACCCTTCTCTTTCTGCCAAGGGAAGTGGATCTCCTGCCTCTTCTAGGTTGTACTCTCTCTCTTTCCATCTGACTCCTGAAGAGGTAACCTCTGCTCTCTCTTCTGTGCTGTTCTTTTCTCCTCCCCAACTGTGCCCTTCTCTCTTCTTCCCCCACACCCATCATGGGACTGGCCTTCCCCCCACCACCCTTATATCTTTGAAAAAGAATAACAAATAGGTTTTACCATTTTTGTCACAGTACAGTTGGGCTGGTTGAGAACTTCAATCTGTAGAGTGATATGGCAGGCCTTCTTGTGTTTCTCATTATTGTCACCCTACAGACCAGAGATTTATTCACATTCTTATAGGCATCATCATCTACCACTGTCATTACAAAATACTACATAACACACAAATATAGCACACTCTGTTCCTCCATTTCCCTACTGGCTAGACAAGATATTTTTAGGAATTAAATATTGGGTTGTAGTGGGTCAAAGTACAGGCTAATGTAGATTTTTATTCCATGATCATTTAGTGAAAAGTATGTATCTAAAAATTCTTTATTGAATCACCATCCTAAGTCCCTTCATTAAAAGGACTTTTTCTGTTTGGAGGAACACATTCTTGTCAGGCTTAACTGCCTCTTTCACATGACAATCACTTCAGTAGCACACATGCATTACCTCACATCTGAGCCGCAGTGATTTAATGTTAACTATACGTGTAGATAATTGCACCTGTTCACTGGTGTGTGTGTGTGTGTGTGTGTGTGTGTGTGTGTGTGTGTGTGTGTGTGTGGTTGGGATGTACACATTCATGAAAGCTTCTTAGAAATTGCCCCTGCAAATTCTGAAGGTCCATGTCATAGAATTTCCCATGAAATTAACAAATCTCTTAAAGAGATGCAGGAAACCACAAAAAACAGGTAAAGTCAATGAATAAAAATGTTCAAGATCTGAAATTGGAAAAAGAAGCAATAAAGAAGGCACAAGTCAAGGGAATAATGGAAATGGAAAATCTAGCTGTTATAGTTTGAGAGAAAATGGCCCACAAAGGCAATGGAGCTTTTAGTAAGTGTGCTTTGTTGGTGTGTTATATTTGTAAGTGTGTTCTTGTTGGAGGGTGTCAATATAGAGGTAGTCATTGAAGGCTCATACTAAAGCCACACTGAGTGAGTCTACTACATGTTGCCTTCTGATAAGAAAATAGCCAGCACTATGTCTGATTTCACAACATCATGTCCCACCATGGTGATAATGGACTGAATCTCTGAAACTGTAAGTAAACCACCTTAATGAAATGTTTTTCCTTTATAAGAGCTGCTGTGGTCATGGTGTCTCTCCACAGCAACAGAAACCCTAATTAAGACAGAAGTTGGTACCAGAAACTGAGGTATTACTCTGGTAGGCCTGACAGCCTTGTTTAAAGGAATATGGACCATGGGACTGTAGATTAGAAAAGCAGCAGAATGCTTTAAGCAATGATAATATACCATATTAATAGGGAAATGGAAGAGAGCAGCACTGAGTTATTTGAATGGCCAAAGACTGCCCCAAGACATTTCAAAGAAGAATTTTAGTATGTTGCCTAGAAAGCTTTCTTGTGATATTTTGGTGAAGACTGTGGCTGATTTTTGCGTTTGTCCAAAGAGTCTACCTGAGGCTAAAGTGAACTCTTTGGATTAATTAATTAGCAGAGGAAATATCAAATCAGCATAGCTGTGTGATTCTTAGTGGTAACACAAATGAAGATTTATAATGAAAAGGAACTAGCTTAGCAAGAAACAATATTTGAGGAAATAAGAGTACTATAAAGTTAAATCAAGCTAAGTACTGTATTCAAGGAGATAAACAGATTTAAAAAATAGAATAAAGGGATAGTGACCCCAGAGCAAGATTGGATCTAGCTAAGTTTTCAATTTAGGAAAAGAAATTCAAGAAAGTTTAGAGCTGGGTGTGGTATTGTATGCCTTTAATCCCAGTACTAGAAAGACAGAGGCTGGCAGATCTCTGAGGTTGAGGCCAGCCTGGTCCACAGAGCTAGTTTCAGGACAGCCAAGCTTAAGGTAGTGAAAGAAAAAAATGGTGAAGACATAAGTGAATGAGAGGACCATGTTCCAGACCCAGAAAGCAGCAAAGGTTTATACCATTGACCACATGGTTTTGGAGTTAAGGAGAAAAGATAGGGGCTATGGAGTTTGCCACTGAGATTAAGGAAAGCAATTGAGGCCAGGCATGTGTCAGAGGTGTTCCTGAGTGGAAGTTTAGAGAAGCCATTGCATGAAGCTTTGAAATTGAAGCCTAGATTTCCTTGGATACATCAAGATGTTAGAGATGCTAGAGCCTAGAATACTTGCCTGAGAAAACTGCTAACAGGGAGGGGAACCAGTCCAAGAGAAAGAAGTGTGTTGCAGTCAAAGATTTTGGAGTTTGGCAAACTGAGTTTTGGTCTTGTTTTTGTCCAATATTTCCAACCATGCTCACTTTCTATGTTTTACAATGGTAATGTAGATCTTGTGCCATTATATATTGGAAGTATGTTATTTGTTTTTTATTTTTATTTTACAAGGGATTACAGCTACGAGATTGCATGAATCTCAGAGGAAATTTTGAACTTTAAACTTTTAAGTAAGTTTGAGAGTGTTATAGACTATGGGTACTTTTCAAGTTGGACTGAATGCATTTTTGCACTATGATATGGCTGTAAGCCTTTGGGAGCAAAAGAGTGGTATGTGGTGAAAGAAAATGCCCCCAAAGGGAGCAACTATTATGAGGTGTGGCTTTGTTGACATGTTCCTATTGGAGGAAATGTGTCACTGTGGAGATAGGGTTTGAGGGTTCAAATATGCTCAAACAACACCCAATGAGACAATCTACTTGCTGTTACCTTTGATCAAGTATCAGCCAGCACCATGTCTGCCTTCATGCCACCATGCTCTTCACCATGATGATAATGGACTGAACATCTGATACTGTACGCGAGCCACCCCAATTAAATGTTTTTTCTTTATAATAGTTGCCATGGATATAGTGTGTCCTCAAAGCAATAGAAACCCTAACTAAGACACTAGGTAAATGAACAGGAATTAGAGAAGCAAGCATCATCAAAATAATACAAGAGATGTAAGAGAAAATCTCAGGCCTAGAAGATACAATGGAATAAACTGATACACCAGTCAAAGAAAATGTTAAATCTAAAAGTTCTTGATATAAAACATAAAGGAAATCTCTGGTGCCATGAGAAGACCAAACCTGAAAATAATAGAAATAGAAGAAGGGGAAGATTCCCAGCTCAAAGGCCCAAAATATATTTTCAGCAAAAACATAGAATATATACAAAACCTAAATAATATGCTTATAAAAGTAAGGAAGCTTCCAGAACACCAAACAGATTAGACAAGAAAAGAAACTCCCCCTCCA
Organism: Ondatra zibethicus; assembly: GCA_004026605.1. NCBI lineage: Eukaryota > Metazoa > Chordata > Mammalia > Rodentia > Cricetidae > Ondatra > Ondatra zibethicus. Next base: position 25,220 of record PVIU01020950.1, on the reverse strand, counting down.
TATAATAAAAAACCTACACATATAGAACAACAACAACAAAAGAATATTATAAGCTGCAAGAGAAAAAGGCCAAGTAACATATAAAGGGAGAGCTATAAGAATTACACCCAACATCTCGATGGAGATTGTCAAAGCCAGAAGGACCTGGAATGATGTTCTGTAGGCTCTAAGAGGTCATAGATGCCAGCCCAGACTACTACACCCAGCAAAACTTTCAATCATCATAGATGGAGAAAATAAGATATTTTATGACAAAGTCAAATTTCAACCTTAGATATCCACAAATCCACCTGTACAGAAGGTACAAGAAGGAAAACTGAACCCCAAAGAAGGTTAACTTCTCCCAAGAAAACAAAGTAGGTAAATAACTTTATACCAATAAAACCAAAAAAAAAGGAACACACACACCACCACCACTAAAATAACAGTAATTAACCATATTGGTGATTAATTTCTCTCATTATCAATTAATTAATCAAATGAGAGGGGGAAGGATACTTCATACACATCAAAGCAAAAATCCACCAAGATGACATCTCAATTCTGAACCTCTATGCCCCAAATTATGTTTACCTTGCTATTCCCATTTCTAGTGATTATTGTCAACTATGTGTTCCCTTTGGATATTTCTGACATCTGTGGCTACTCCAAGTTATATATTTCCATCTGAAGATTTAGAGCTAGGAGCTTCTACAATTTCCATTGGATTTGGAGTTCAGTGGCAGAACATGTGGCATTTGTCTTTCGGGGTCTCTGTCAACTCATTTAAAATAATCTTCTTTTCTAGTTCTATCCATCTATCTGCAAATTTTATGATTCAATTTTTCTTTACATAGAAGACTAATTCATAATGTATAGGTGCCACATTTATTATCCATTCATAAGTTGAAGGACATTTAAATTGTTTCCATTTCCTAGTTACTGTGAATAGAGAAGCAATAAATATAACTAAGTGACTATCTGTGCAGTAGGATATAGAGTTCCTTAGACATATATCATGAAGTCAATAATTGGGTTGTGTGGTAGATTTATTTTTAGTCTTTTTATGGCTCTCCATATCGATTTCCAGAGTAACTGTACCAATTTTCATTCCCCCAACAGTGAATGCAGGTTCCTTTCACCCCACTAACCCCCGCCAATATTTGTTGTTAGTTGTTTTGTTGATTTTAGATACTCTAACTAGCGTGAGATGAAATATCAAAGATGTTTCAATTTGCATTTCACTAATTGATAAGGATGCTGAGCAATATTGAGATATTACTTGGCCATTGTTATTTCTTCTTTTGAGAACTCCATCTAGACAGTCTTGTCTTCTGACCACCTGCATTTCCTTCACCAAGAAGGGATGGGGTGAAAAGAACTGTTTTAATGAGACTTGTGGAGACCGCCTGAAGTCATTTTTGTTGGTGATGTCCATACACTAGGGGGCACTGCAGGATTCCTAAAAATTACTCTTAAGTTTCCTAAAGATTTGAAGACCTCAGAACAGACATAAGGACATAAGACAATCCACTCACAAAGCAAAGAGTAGAGGTGATGGTGTAGAGATCACCCAGATCTTTAGCTCTCAATCATTCTGTAGTAAACCAAAGACATGTAGAGTCTGTTGAGTGGATCTATATTCTATCAATCTATTTTAAGAACAATTCACTCAACAGATGTAAGCAAAATAAAATCTCTCTGGGCATTATGAGAATAAACACTCAAGAGAAAACATCTCCACTGCTTTCTTTCTTTAGTTTTATGCTTAAACTTTCTCAAATCAAAAGAAATAGAAATTAGTCCAATACCATCATATCACATATAATATATGTATAATACATGCATGCACATATATATGTATATACACACACACTTTAAACTAGAAAGAAGAGAAATAATTACTTGAGAAGAAAAGCTTACAAAGAATAGGGGGGCAGGGTCTTGCTAAACTAGAGCAGGCATTCATTCATAGCCTGATCTTCATCAGCTGTGCTTTCCTGCACAGCACAGTGGAAGAGTTGGACTAAAGCCAAGAGATGGAAAATAAATCAGGGTAGTAACAGGGGAGAGTATGCCTTGTTTTTCATATAACCACCAAAGCTCTGTTGAAACACTTTCTATGTACAGGATGATCTTAATAGCAAGAAATTCCTTTTATTCTGTTCAGTGCATTGCATGCTGATGTATCAGTGTAATTTAAGAGTCCTGCCAGGACTTCCTTGTTGGGTCCTTTGTTTATATATTTTGTGCTTATAAGAGGTTTTAGTGTTGTGTGAGAGTTTCTCCTTTTTTAAAAAAAAAACTTGTTATGTTTGGATTTTGCTTGTTTGCCTCTTTGCTTTCTACAAAAAGAAAAAAGAAAGAGCATGGAGTTCAGTAAGTAAGAAGGTATGGAAGCTCTTGGAGATGATGGAGGAGGGGAGACAATCATCAGACTATACTGTTGAAAAAATTTCAAAAAAATCGTGTTAGGATTCTGCAAGGCTCTACTAACCCACTGGACCTGTTAGTTCTCACGCCAATATTCTGCATTTATGAATTCTCCCTCACACATCTTCCCCCAAGCTCCCCGTATAAGAAGTGTTACATTAGAAATATAGTGTCCTGGGCTCTACATCATTGTCCTCCACAATCGTGCAGTGGAGGTGGGTGGAGTTTCTTGTTCAGATGAAAGAGGAAGCTCAGTGATTAGGAGAGAACTGTTGTGTGTAAGCACAAGTGTGTCTGGGCACAAGACTTGACACCCTCACAGCTGGAGAGAAGACACCCCAGCAATTGGACAGGGGCCATGGAGAGGAAACTGGAAGCTGTGCTGTGGATTCTGTGGGTGTGGATTTCCTGTGAGTTGTGCTTACCTATGTTGCTTTAGGGAATCTGCAGAGATGTCAGTGGTAAAGGAGAAATGAGTCAACACAGAGCTCCTGTGCAGTCATCCTCATGGTGTCTCCTGGGATATTTGATAAAACCCTTCATTAATTCTGAATTACTTTTCTGTTTCCAAGCAGGGGTGAGAGGAGTTGAGGTGGAGCAGAGTCCTTCAGCCCTGAGTCTCCACGAGGGAACCAGTTCTGTTCTCACATGCAACTTTTCTACAACCATGAGAAATGTGCAGTGGTTACGGCAGAATTCCAGGGGCAGCCTCATCAATCTTTTCTATCTGACTTCGGGAACAAAGAAGAATGGGAGGTTAAACTCAACCTTCAACTCTAAGGAGGGCAAGAGCA
>PVIU01020950.1:0-21914 GCA_004026605.1 Ondatra zibethicus | reverse complement strand
TGCAGCAGAGGCACAGTGCTTCCAGCAAACCTGCAGCTTGGCCCCAAACTGTGGCTGGGTATGCAACTTACAGCCCTGCCACAGGCAGACTCTGCAGGAGGATTTGCACAGTTGCGGCTTTATCAGATCTTCACCAATTACAAAGAAGGAGTGAGGAAACAGAAAAATACCACTGCAGTAGTTCACATTTAAACTTGATTGATATGGTACTAACTTGTAGAAAGACAAAAGCTCAGAAATATCAGCCATCATGACCAAAATTTATACTTTATTTTATTAAATTCTTGTGGTAATGTCATAAAATATAAACCCATCTTACACTCCAGAATTATTTCAGTCTTTTCTCAAAATTGAAAAGTAAGAGCAACAGTTTCCATCCTGTGCTTAGAGTGCATGGGACATTTCCCACTAATCTGCTAAATATAAAGTTGAAAAAAGAATTAATTTTGAATATCTAATAAATTAAGTGGTAGAAAGGCATGACAAAAAATTTTATTAATTTTATTTTATTGAAAAAACTGTCTCTTTTCTTATTTTACATACCAATCTCCGTTCCCACTCTCTACCCTCCTCCGGTACCCTCTACCTTTGCTCCCCCACCCCACCACCCATCCACTCCTCATGGGATTGTAGAGATGGCTCAGTGGTTAAGAGCACTGGCTGTTTTTCCAGATGGCCTGAGTTTAGTTCCCAGCAACTGCTTGGTGGCTCACGACTATCTGTAATGAGATTTGGTGTCCTTTTGTAGCCTGCAGGCATACATGTAGTCAGAACACTCTATAGATAATAAGTAAACAAATTGTATTATTAAATCATGACATGGTTTCAACATATCTTGATATTTTGAAATATATAATACATTTAATTATGCAATATAAAACGATCATTTCACATCAAAAATTATGAGAGCCAAAAGATAAATGAAAAACTAAAGAAATATATTTGCAATCTTTAATCACAATAATACTTGCAACATTTGATTCTACAAAATATTTACATATCTGCAATGTGATATACATGCAATACTTCTCATTAAAACACTGCTTTCAAAAGGAAAACTGGAAAACTACTAAAGGTCACACAATATGGGAATAATTTATTATACAACAATTAAATGTAATCCAAGCACTGCTAATTCCCAAGGGCTGGCAGCTTGTATTCCACAGTTGAAAAACTCTGGCCTGCCACTTGTCTCTGTGAGGAACTGGAAAGCAGCCATGCTCATTCATTCCTGAACTGTCTGTCCGTTGCTGTGCTCATGTTGAAACGGCAGCTGAGTGGTTACAACAGCTACTAGATTAGCTAAAACATTTACTTTCCAGAGCTTCAACAAATTAACTGACCCCCTTGTGATTGATTCACCTTCATCCCCATTGCAGCTACATTTGTTTCATATATAGATTACCTGAGCTTCCCAGATAACAAACAATTCCCAATTGTCAATATGGTTTGTGTGAGCATGGCTAGAAGTGGTGACATTACAAGCGACAGCTTCTACAATTAGAATTACTAATTCAGTCACCTCAGAGAGTTCACAAATAGCAACCACCATAATCCTAGTTTCTTGATAGTGTATGGTACAGAGTTAGGTGAGATTGGTATATGGTAATCAGGCACAGAAAGAGGGTGCTCTGAAAAGGCTTTCCAACTGACCTTGACAGACCTTTCTCTTAATCTCATTCGTGACTTGAAAGCATAATAAACAAAGGCTCTTGAGTAGTACAGAAAAAATTCTAGAAGTTTTCTAGACAAGACCTACAATAAACTTTTTAAAAAGCAATAAAAATGTTATTTTCTGTTGTAAATCCTTAAAATCAAAATTAAAGTAAAATCAAGATATAAAATGATAAAAATTGTATCAGTTGAGAAAGGCACCTTCCATTCTTCTGTGTTTGCACCGATAGCATCACGACTGTATCATCCATCCTGTTCATTCCATGCTCTCAGAAGATCTGTGATCTCTTGCACTTGCAGTTGACAGGACCCATTCTCTTTTCTATCTGCTCCTCAGTAGTGTCTGCCTGATGCCCAATAGCGTCCATCCTGTTGTAATCATTCATCGTCTCCATTTCCTGTACTGACTCCTCGAGATTTTTCCTCCTTTCTTTGTTCTGAACTTCAATTTCTCATTAGCATCCATCAAGGCATAAATTTCACCAAGATACTGAAGAAGTTCACAGATTTATTCATCAATGTATCTATCTATTTACTTATTTATTTATTTATATATGACTGTGATCAGTTGTCACTGTCCTCTCTTCTTCCTAATCAAAAGGATTCCTTTTGTGAATCTATTTGTTTCTGGTCATCAGTGATGTCCTGAGGAAGCTATTCATTCTCTCTTCATAATTTGTTGCTTCCATTTTCTGTCTCTTCATTTCTGAGAGCCAATGGTTCATTAAATTTTTTCTTTATCCAATTCTCTATCCCCATTCTTTAACTTTCTATCTTTTTTCAAGTTGACGAACTTTATTACATAAAAACTGAGTATCATGGTCACTTGCAGACTGCTGAGCCATCTCCAGTTTGTTTTTCAATTTCATTACTTTTATTGTTAGTTGATTTCAAATTTTGCTTGTCCTTCTCAACATCTCCAAAGTCAACTCTGCTTATTGAGCTGTCACCTTCATCAGTGACTGAGCAGTTCTGAACAGTTATGTCACATTTGTGTCATCTTCATCTTTTAGTTCATTTGCTTCTACCTTCACTGAGGTGATCGATGAATTATCTGCCAACTCTTCTTGCTGTGGCAGGTCATCTGGACCAACATTGACTAATTATGTCCAGTTTATATTAGGTGAAGTCTTGAATTCTTTCACTGTCTTTCCCTCCTAAACCAAACCTTGCATCCAGGGGCAATCACTTATCTATAGCCACCAACACTGGTTCAGCGATGGCCAAGCCTCTCTCCTCCTAGAACCAGTCTTACATTCTCAGGCTCCACCAACTCCACCTGAACTAGCCAAAGACAGTAGCTGTTGGGTGACATCATTCCCTGCCTGATATTTTTTATATAAATTACAACACATTGTAGACTAATTTTACCTCAATATAAATTCTATTGTGTATAATAATATAGTCCACTTTTCTGGAGAGAGAAAACAATTTTCTGTGTTACATCAGGTCCCACAAACTGTATCAGTACCTCTGTTGAAAATTTGAGCTTTCCAGGTACCTCTGGAAATAGGCAGCTTAACTCCAGAACGTCATCAAGATGAGGCTGTCAATGTGACTTTTCCTTCACATATTAGTAAACTATCTGCCATTCTTAGATTCTCCAAGTTACAGGGTGTGTGCATTTCTACAAGAAAGGTGTGTTAGGTTTAATGAAAAACAGAGCCTCATAAAGAAGCATTATGCTTATCTATGCATTGGCTGTCCAGTCCTCCACCTTATCATACCACATATGATCACTGTATTTAACAAAGTCTGATTTTATTTTATTTGACTATAAAATTAATCTTTCCATGATCTACTATCAATACATTTATGTTGTAGGAGATTGGAAACCCAGATAGGACCTTATCTAATTTTTTACGGACCTGTCGGGTAAATGGCACACATGTTAGATGCCTGAGAATGTGGATGCCCTTAAGTTATCATACTATGAGACAATTTCTCCCTTAACACTCTATGCCTGATACTGCTATCTACAAGTATTTTCTGTGTTCAGTTGCATGAAAGAATTTCAAAGTCAGAAGAATGCAGAAAGTCCTTTATCCAATCCCATTATAAGCCAGAAACTATGTACAAAATGCCATTATGAAATGATTAGATGAGGAGCTCAGAAGATGGCTCAGTGGTTAAGAATACTGGCTGCTTACACATTTCTCCCTTAGCATTATGTCTCCATCTTATTCCTGCAGGAACAGTCGCCTCATGAAAATCAACTATTTTCAGCTCTGCATGTTGGATCAGGAAAGGATATGGTCCAATCAATCTGTCTACAACAAGACACAATAGCTCCAAACCTGGGCAACTTGGAGCAAGAAAGACTTGGCTGATCCATTGCTATTCTTTTTTTTCTATTTGAAAATAGATTTTTTTCATGTATATATTCTGATCATTGTTTTTTTTCCCACATCTCCTTCCAGCTCCTCTCCCACATCCCTTCATATCTAATTCCACACCTTCTTTCTCTCTCTTTTTAAAAAGTAAGCAAGTAAATAAGTAAATAAAAATCTAGAATAGAATGAATAAATAGAAAAATTAAAAAGCATGAGAAGCACATGTACATGGAAAGACACATGCACACACAAAAATTCACAAAAACACAATATTGGTAACCATATATATAAGCAAGCAACCAATGTGTTAGATAATGCCCAGATAAAACATTATGAGACAAAAAAATCTCTAAAAATACAGTTGAGGTAATTTGAGGTGTAGAGCATATTTATTCACCCTAATACCATTTGTGACATTTTCACACCAGTATTTATAGTTGGGTTGGTGTTTAGTTTTCTCCTCTGGTACCTTTTAGAAAACCTTCCTATATCAAGAACACTAGTCCATAGGGATGAAAGTTCTAGTTAGCCAGCTTTACTTCTCCATGTTCAATGAGACATGTTGGTGTTGTCTTCCTCAATAGTGGCTTTCCATCAGTTTATGGAGAGCAACCAACATTCTTGGCAATAGCTTGATTTGTTTATTTACATGGGGACCCTTCTACCAACAGCTCAGTTAGATCACATCCATTCTTAGCACTGATGGTTTCAATTTTGATAAGTCTAGCTGAAAATTTTTTCCCTATTATTTGGTAATCTCATCTATATTTCTCTCATTCATGTATACATATACATATATATGTACATGTACATATTATATATACATTATGCATATATACATATGAGCTTTTACTGTAGTAGGTTTTCATATGATCTCTAAGATGGAGTTGAGTTTGAGCTGTCTCTCCTCATATTCCCTTCCTTATCCTGTCTTCTCTCCTCTTCTCTGTTTAATCCTCCTGTTACACAACCCACCTTGTCTCTTTTACTAGCTATTCTACTTTCCCCTATTCAGGAAGTCCTTCCCTATCCCTTCATCTACTATTCTATTTTTAACTTGAATAGAAATACAGATTGTGGAAATACCCTTTAAGGCTTAAAAGCTAACATCTATGTATAAGAGAATAAATACTATATTTGTCTTTTTGGGTCTTGGCTATCTCACTCAGGATTTTTTCTTAGTTCCATCAATTTACCTGGGAATTTCATGACTTAATAGCTGAGTAATTGTATAAACGTACCACATTTTCATTATCTCTCTGTCTCTTGATGGGAATCTAGGCTGTTTATAGTTTAAGGCTTTTATGAATAGAGCAAGTTTCTCTGTAGAAGGGTACAAAGCCACATGAATATAAGGCCAAAACTGGTATAGCTGAATCTTGAGATAGATCTATTTCCATCATGCAGAAGAGTCACAACACTTACTTCCATGGTGGCTATTAAAGTTTTCACTCACAACAGCAAAGAATGAGTGTTCCCCTTACACAATATCTACACCAGCCTAAGATGTCTTTAGTTTTATTGATTATGGTCATTCTGACAGGTGTAAGATAAAATCTCATAATGGTATTAATTTATATTTTCCTGTTGATTAAGGATGTTGAATATATTTTAAGTGTTTCTCAGCCATTTGTGTTTAATCTTTCAATAACTCTCTGGTGAGATCTGTACCCATTATTTCTTTTCTTGAAGTTTAATCTTTTTAGTTGTTTATACATTTTAGATATTAACCTTTTATTATATGTATAGATAGTAGTTAAATTTTCCCTTTATGAAAACTACAACTTTGTTCAAATGATGGTGACCTTTGACCATACATAAGCTTTTCAGTTTCAAGAAGTTCCACTTATCAGTTACTGTTTCCAGTGACAGTGCTATTAGAGTCCTGTTCAGAAAGGTATTTTCTGTGCAAATAAGTTCAATACTGTTTCACATTTCTCTTCTACTAGTTTTAGAGTACATGAACATATGTTCAGGTCCTTGATACTTTTGTGTTTGAGTTCTGTACAGAGTGATAAAAGTCATTCTTTTTGTATTCTTTCACAACATCCATTCAGTTGGACCAGTACTATTTGTTGAAGATTCTTTTTCTGGTTTGCAATTTTTGGCTTTTTTATCAAATGAGGTGTTCCTAAGTGTGTCAACTTATGTTTGGGTCTTCAGTTCCTTTCCGTTGCTCAGCATGTCCCTTTTCATGCTAATACCACAAATTTTTCTGACTACACTATGTAGTACAACTTCAAATATAGGATGGTAATACTTGAAGCAGTTCTTTTATTTGTAGTTATTTTAGCTATCCTGAGATTTGTGCTTTTACATGAAGCAGAAAATTGTTTTATTTTCTATTTTAGTGAAGAATCATGTTGGAATTTTGACAGAGATTGCATTAAATCTGTCGATTTCTTTAGGTAGGATGGTTGCTTTCACCATATTAATTCTACCAATCCATGAGCATGGAAGGTGTTTTCATTGTCTGATAACTTCTGCTTCTTTCTTTGTTGTTTTAAAAGTATTAATATATAAGTTTTTCACTTGCATGGTCAGAGCTTATCCAAGATACTTTGTTATTTTTGAGGTTATTGTGATAGGTGTTATTTCCCTGACTCTTTCTGATGTTTTTAGATTTAGCAGGGTTTTTTTTTTTCATGAGGTGTCCATTTCTTTTACCTTGTCTGTAGTACCTGAAATTCTGTCTTCTATGTCTTGGGTTTTGCTGGTGAAGTTTGCTTCTGAGGCTTTGGTTTGACTCTTTTATCTTAAATTAACCCATTTTTATTAACCTGTTTATTGCAAAATTGCTGCAGCCTATTGGTAAGTTTCCATCCAGCGTCTTTCTCATTCAGTGGCTACATCTCTTCAACTCTGCCTACTTTTCTCCTCTATCTCTGCTTGGAATTTCCCCTTGCTGTATATATTCTGCACTGCCATAGGCCTAAAGCAGCTTCTTTATTAACCAATTGTAATAAAACAAATTCACAACATATAGAGGGGAATCCCATATCAACTCCCTTTTTCTGTCTAAATAAAAAGGAAGGTTTTAACTTTAACATAGCAAGATTACATACAACAAAACAGTTATTAAGCAAGAATTAGAGTTCAAATATTTAGTCCAGGTACATTTGGCAAATTAAGGAAAATATTCTATCATTTATCTTATTTTTGTGAGTCTAAGGTTTTATATTTAATCTATTTTTATAAGTATAACTATTTTTTTAAACTCCATCAAAGGCTCCAGAGGATATAATTTTACCTAAGCAAACAGTAAGTGCATTGTAAGCAACTTCCAAAACTTTAGAATTGACAGAGACATCTAGCTGTCTCGACAGTCACCCAAAGTTCTTTGGTAACATTGGGGCATTCATCTTTAGCCTATAGGTCCATAGTATTTGTCAGACTTTTCCATGAAGCAGGAAATTATAAAAACATTTTTGCCTATATCTACAGTTTGTCAGTCACTTTCTACTGTGTCCTGCAGAATGTCTGGCAGACTCTTTCATAAAGCAGGAACCCTGCAGGACTGTCTCACCTTTTATAGGCAACTTTAGCAGTCATTTTTTGTAGGTCCTGCATGTCTAGTTTATACAGCATATCATCATGTTGTTCAGGTAAGAGCAGTTTCTTTTTAATTTAATTTATGTTATTTCTTTTAAAAAAGAAAACAAACTATCTTTTTTTCATTTTATATACCAATCCCAGTTTCCACTTCCTTCCCTCCTCAAATTCCCTTCACCTACCTCTCACCTGACTCCCCATCCACTCCTCAGAGAGAGTAAGGAACGATGCTTTGGGGAATGTCCAAGGCCCTTTTCTAGGCTGAGCAAGGTATCTCTCCAAAGAGAATGGGTTCCAAAAAGCCAGTGCAAGCAGTAGGTAATAATCCTGTTGCCACTGCCAGTGGCCCCGCATTCAGTCCCAGCCATAAAACTGTCACCCACGTTCAGAGAGACTAGTTTGGACCTATGCTGGTCCCTTCCCTGTCCAACTGGAGTTGGTAAGTTCCCATTAGCTCAAGTAAACTGTCTCAGTGGGTATACCCATCATGGTCTTGACCTCTTTGTGCATATTCTCACACCTCCTACTTTTCAGCTGAACTTTGGGAGCTCAGCCCAGTGGTCTGCTGTGGGTTTCTACCTCCATTTCCATCATTTGCTGAATTAAGGTTCTATGGTGACATTTAACATATTTATCAATCTGACTACAGGGCAAGGCTAGTTATGGCAACGTATCCTCTATTGCTTAGGGTCTTAGCTGGTGACATCCTTGTGGATTCCTGGGAATTTCTCTAGTGTCAGAATTCTTGGTAACCCCATAATGGCTCCCTCAATCAAAATAACTCTTTCTTTGCTCTCATCTCTGTCTTCCTCCATTATGACTATCCTATTCCTTCAAGTTCTGCTTGACCCTCCCCTTCCCCCCCTTCTCTTCCACTTCCACCCATCCCTTTTCCCCCAACACCATGCTCCTAATTTTGTCAGGTGATCTTGTATATTTCCCCTTTCCTGGTTGTTTTTCTTAGAGTTCACCTTGCTACTTAGCTTCTCTAGGATCATGAACTATAGGCTTGATAACCTTTGCTTTACAACTAGAATCCACTTGAGTTAGTACATACCATGTTCATCTTTCTGGGTCTGCTTCTTTCTGGATATCTTACTCATGATGTATTTTTTCTAGTTCCATCCATTTGCATGCAAATTTCAAGATACCATTGCTTTCTTTATCACTGCATAGTATTCCAAAGTGAAAATTGCCACATTTTCTTTATCCATTCTTTGGTTGAGGGGCATCTAGGTAGTTTCCAGGTTCTGGCTTTACAAATGATGATGTATGAACATAGTTGAACAAATATTCTTGTAGTATGTTTGGCCGTCTTTTGGTTATATGCCCAAGAGTGGTATTGCTGGGTCCTGAGGTAGGTTGAGTCCCAATTTTCTGAGAAACTGCAATACTGATTTCCAGAGTGGTTGTAAAAGTTTGCATTCCCACCAGCAATGGAGGAGTGTTCCCTTTACTCCATATCCTCTCCAGCATAAGTTATCATTGGTGTTTTTGATTGTAGTCATTTTGAGATATCTCAGAGTCATTTTGATTTGCATTTCCCCGATGGTTAAGGATGTTGAACATTCCCTTAAGGTTCATTCAGCCATTTGAGATTCTTCTGTTGAGACTTCTCTGTTTAGTTCTGTACCCCGTGTTTTAATTTGGAATTTTGATGTTTAATTTCTTAAGATCTCTCTCTCTATATATATATATTTTGGAGATCAGTCCACTGTCTGATGTGGGGTTGTTGAACATTTTTTTTGTCTTATTGACTGTGTCCTTTGCTTACAGAAGTTTCTGTTTCAGGAGGTCCCATTTATTTATTGTTGCTCTCAGTGTCTGTGCTACTGGTGATATATTTAGGAAGTGGTCTCCTGTGCCCATATATTGAAGGCTACTACCCACTTTCTCTTTTATCAGGTTCAGTGTTGTCAGATTTATATTGAGGACTTTAATCCATCTGAAATTGTATTTTGTGCATCAGGATAGATATGGATCTTTTTGCATCCTTGTACATGTTGACATCCAGTTATGCCAGTACCATTTGTTGAAGATGCTTATCTGTTTCCTGTGTTTTTGTGAGTGCAGTTAGCTTTCTTTGGTTGGAGTTTTCCTTCAAGTACATTCTGTATGGCTGTATCTGTAAATAGGTATTTTTTAACTCTGGTTTTGTCTTGGAATACCTTGTCTTCTCCATCGAGGGTGATTGAAAGCTTTACAGGATATAGTAGCCTTGCATCCATGGTACCATAGTGTCTATATCACATCTGTCCTGGACCTTCTGGTTTTTGTGGTTTCCATTGAGAAGTCAGGTATAATTCTGATAGGTCTGCCTTTATATGTTCCTTAACCTTTTTCCTCTGCAGTTCTTAATATTCTTTCTTTATTCCGTATATTTTGCATTTTAATTATTATATGGTGAGAATACATCTTTTGATCCAGTCTGTTTGGTGTTCTGTAAGTTTCTTGTACCTCCATAGGGATATTCTTCTTTAGATTGGGAAAGTTTTCTTCTATGATTTTGTTGAATATATTTTCTGTGCCATTAGCTGGAGTTTTTCTCCTTCTTCTAACCCTTTTATTCTTAGATAAGATCTTTTCATAGTGACCCAGATTTCCTAGATGTTTTATGTCAAGAATTAATTGGATTTAATGTTTTCTTTGACCAATGAATCTATTTCATCTATAGTATCTTCAGCACCTGAGATTCTCTCTTCAATCACTTGTATACTGTTGGTTAGGCTTGCCTCTGTAGTTCCTGTCCATTTACCCAGATTTTCTATATCCAGAATTCCCTCAGTTTGTGTTTTTTTTATTGCCTCTATTTCATTCTTCAAGTCTTGAACTGTTTGTACTGTTTGCTTCCCTTGTTTGATTGGTTTCTCTTGGATTTCTTGGGTTTCTTTGAGAGATTTATTGATTTCTTCCATTTTTTTCTTTTCTTCCATTTCTTTATGGGAATTTTTGATTTCCTCTTTAAAGTTATCCATTATCCTCGTAAAGTTATATTTGAAGTCATTTTCTTCTGCTTCTTCTGGATTAGGATGATAAAGTCTTTCTGTTGGATGAGCACGGGATTCTGTTGTTATCATGTTGCCATTTAGGTTGTTGAATGAATTCTTGCATTGGCACCTACTTATCTCTTCCTTCAGTTGTTGCCTACAATGTCTTTGCTTCTTGGTTCAATACTTGTAGTGACTGTCTGTGTCTTTGGGAACTGTTCTTGGTCTGTTCTGTACTCTAACTGTCTGTGTCACAGGGAGCCACTGAGGTCTCTCTCAACCCTCTCTCTTGGTCTGCTCTCATGGTCTGCTCTCTTGGTTTGCTCTCTTGGTCCACTCTGTGCTTCATAGCTTGTGCTTCAGAGTTTCTCTCTTGGTCTTTTCTCTTTGTATTTGCAGCTTCAACATTCCTCTGACTTTGCAAGAGGTGGGAAAGGAGGGTTAGGTGCAGAGTGGGACTTGTAACTTTTAGGGTCTGATGAATGGGATGTGGGTGTTGGAGCAGCTTACCTGCAGGAACTTACCTACTGGCTGGCTAGAGAAGCTGAAGCATGTGGGGTGTCCCAACAGGTGGGTGGTCTCTCTCCTCTTGGTCCTCTCTGTGAAGTAGCAGGCTGTCTTTTAGTTAGAGTTTCACTGAAGTTGCAGGGGAAGGATAGGAGAGTTTGGGGCCAGACAGAGACTTGTAGTTTGCAGGGTCTAATAGATGGGATGGAAGTATTGGAACAGCCTACCTGCAGAAAGCACACCTGCTGGGTAGCTAGAGAAGCCAAGGTGGATAGGGGAGTGGCTCAAGGTTTTGCTCATGGTATGAAGGCCTAGAGAGTGGGGTGTCCCTCCAGGTGGTTGATCACTCACCTCCTGGTCCTCTCTGTATAGTAGCAGGCTATGTTTCAGAATTCACCTGAGGTTGCAGAAGGACAGGAGGGTTTGGGCAAGAGAAGTTTCTTGCCCAAATGAGTAGCCTTGTCACACTGAATGCAAATTTTATAATGAGCTTTTTTAATGCCCATCAACCTCTCTGAAGTAATTGGTGCTTCCAGAATCAGACATGTCTTACTGTCATGAAACTTCCTAAGTTTTTAAGACATTTTAAATACAATATTCTGTACATCTTTTTACCGATCTATCTGAAATATACCTCCCCTATCCACCTTGGCTTCTCTAGCTACCCAGCAGGTGTGCTTTCTGCAGGTAGGCTGCTCCAATACTTCCATCCCATCTATTAGACCCTGCAAACTACAAGTCTCTCTCTGGCCCCAAACTCTCCTATCCTTCTCCTGCAACCTCAGTGAAACTCTAACTAAAAGACAGCCTGCTGCTTCACAGAGAGGACCAAGAGGAGAGAGACCACCCACCTGTTGGGACACCCCATCAAGAAAACCCAATTAACATGACTACGAGTTTGACTATTATAATGACTATTTATTGACCTGTATTTCTTAACTATACATCACATTTTTAAATAAGCTGCACAAACACAATACCTTAAATAAGAGCAGAAATACATATAACAAAATTGAACTTAAATTCAAATCAATAGACCAAGATCAACAAAAATGTAAAGTATTGATCTCTATATCATATCCAGCCTTTAAATGTAAACAAACACTTATAAACAATATTTGGAAATTCAGGCATAGTTTTTTTAACCTGTTTTTTGTTTTTAGTTGCTGGGTAAAGTATTTTCTGGGGTTTATGGAGACTTTTTTGGGGGGGTGGTCTTGGTCCATAAAACCATATTAGTCTAGAAGGTTTCTCTGAGAAAACAAGAGCAGAACCTCATTTCCAAAGCAACATATCCTTAGACCCAAATTTTGATGGCAAGATACCTTTAAAGTATATATGTTGGTTTAGCTTAATAGCCTGCAGAATTAAACAACTCTGTCTGTACTAAACTAATTTATAGTTGCTAGTTTGCAAGTGCCAACTATAGAATAGACATTAAAAGCACAAAATAAGAAAGTTAGGTTCAAATCACTCAAAATCATATTGGATAGTTTTCTCCTTGCTTAGCTTTTAAAAGTAATTCTAAACATTGAAGTACAATTTCATCTTTTCCTTTCCCTGTTTCCAGCACATGGTGATTGTCACAGAGAACCAGAACTCACTGTGCTGTAGAGATGAAAAGACTGCAGAACATTCAGCACCAGGAGGGACTTCTCCATGCCAACCCTCATCCCATGTGAGACATCACTGAGGAAGAAGGGTGAAAGAATGTCAGAACTATAGATGGGGGATGACTACAAGGAGACAGTGTTATCTATACACAACAGGGCAGTTGCACACATGAACTCACAGAGGTTTACAGCACACATAAGACTTGCAAAGGATTAGGGAAGACACAATCCCAGCAAGCAGAGATAAGGTGGGCATCCCTATAAGGAGTTATGGACAGTTGGTAGCTGCTGGGAGAGAGAATTAGATTGCTTTATTGATGCAGTCCCAAGTACATAGACTGCTCTCCACTGAAGGCCACACATCCAAGAGTATATGCACAGGACCAACTGTAATGGGAACCTCGATGTATATTTATTTTATGTCAGTGGCTGGGGACACAAAACTGATTTGGTAAGGAAGAGTGGATGGAACTGGCAGGAGTGGAGGGAGCAGGTTAGTATAATAAAAATTCAATGCAAAACTTCTCCAATAAAAAATTCTCTAATAACCAATAAAATGAGAAGTAGATACATTTTATCAGAAGTATGTGTTTATATTCCTTAATGTACAGTAATCACACTAAATACCACAGGATACATAGACTTCAGTATTGCTGGTCGTTTCAGCCACCACTGGGGACTTGAGACCTGCCTCCTTGGGTGAGGTTTCAAATTGCTCACAATGTGTTATGCAGACACCTATGGTAGTTTGAAGGGAAACCAGAGGAGGGCGCTGCCTCTTTAGATGTGGTTAACATCTAATCCAGGTGGTGACTTCGCAAAACAGACTGTCACTGTGCAGAAGGAGGTCCTTATTTATGAGTTTCAATAAGGTCCTGAGAAGACTTGCCCTGTAAGTTTGGTGAACTCAAGAACCAAGTATCATTGACTTCTACAGTCATGCTTCCTGATACCTGTTCAGTTCTGCTGTTCCTCTTAATGCTCAGTAAGTTATATTTACCCTACGTAGTGATGATGTCATTTTCTTACAATTAAGAAAGTCTTTACTTATGATCTCACATAACAATGTAATTCCTTCTAATTTATTTATTCATTCATTCATTTTCTCCTTAATTTGTTCATTTATTTATTTTCAGGGAGGAGCAATGGAGACTCAGTGACCCAGACAGACGGCCTGGTTACTGTCACAGAGGGGTCACCTGTGATGCTGAACTGCACCTATCAGACTACTTATTCAGCTCCTTTCGTTTTCTGGTATGTGCAATATCTCAACAAAGCCCCTCATCTACTTCTGAAGAGCACCACAGACAACAAGAGGACAGAGCATCAAGGGTTCCACGCCACTCTCCATAAGAGCAGCAGCTCCTTCCACCTGCAGAAGCCCTCAGTGCAGTTGTTGGACTCTGCCCTGTACTACTGTGCTCTGAGTGACACAGTGAGGGAGAGTGCAGGGGAAGCTGCACACAAACCAAGGGTGCAGGAGGGCTGAGGGGAGCGGCCCTGTGAGGGAGGGCTGTGTATGTCTCTAAGTGGGGTTTGTTCACCCTCCTGAAAAATAGCAACAAATTTCAGATCAAAGTCCTAAAAACCTAGGAATCTGTGGATTTTTCTGACAGGACAGGATGGAAGTCATTGCTGGAAACAACCCACATGTTTATCCCTGAAATACTGTTTTCTCCCAAACTGGAGGACCTCTTACAGAAAACATCTCCAGAAAAACTCTGACATAGAATTTATCTCTACCAAGATGTCTTACAAAATTTAGTGATTTAAATTCTCCAGGAACTTCTGTTATTACCCCACAAATTTATGACCAAAAGAGGAACATATAAAAATAACCTTCAGTCTCACTTCACATGTATTTTAGATTCTTCTTCTCATTGGTCCATGTTACAGAGAGTTCAGGTGGTCTTCCGGTCTCAGCTGCTGTTCTATCGCTGTGAAGAGAAACCATGACCAAGAGAATTTATAAAAGAAAGCATTTAATTGGGGGTTTGACTAACTTTCAGAGGGTGTGTCCATTACCATCATTCTGGGGAGCAGAGCAGCAGACAGGCAGGCATGTCCCTGGAGAAGTCGCCGAGGTCTTAAATCTAATCACTAAGAAGGGCGAGAGAGGGATAGGCCTAGCTTTGGCTTTGAGAATCCAAAGACCACCACTAGTGACACACCTCCTCTGACAAGGTCACATGTCCTGATCTTCCTAAACAACCCACAAACTGGGACCAAATGTTCAGATATATGAGCCTGTGGGGGTCATTCTCATTCAAATCATCACACTCCCCAACAGCTTCCACTCAGTGAAGCTGCTCAGGAAATAGAGCTGATAGAACTCTGAAGATGCTGCTACGAGAGCCAGCCCCTCCCCTTTCCTACACACTGTGTATGAAGTAGGCTAGTCATGAAAGACTCTGTCCAGAAAGCCCTTAGTGTCCACTCTCATAGGCTACTGCACTAGCTTAAATCCTAAGGACATGGTATCGTCACTCATCTGAGATTAGAGTTAGGTTCTCCGATAATTCTTCTGCAATGTTGGAAAGGTAGCCAAGGTTTTGATCCTTATCAATTCTGGAAACAAAATATTGGTTTAATGTAAAATGTTCTAGTACTCATATTTATCTCTCTGTAAAGGAAGAAAGATCTGAAATCAAAGACCATGGTGTCTCTCAAGAAAGATTCATGTTTGTGTTCACAGAGAACAGTAAAGTAGTATATGCTCTCTTACTGATTAGGAAGCAAAACTGAATGTCAAACAGAATTTTTTATATCCCAATCAATACTTAAATGGCACAGCATAGAACTGAATCTCTCAGAAGAGTGCTTGTCAAACCTAGAATGAATGCCAAATCTAATTTAAAAAATACCAGTTCCAGGTATGGGAAATCTCCCTTCAAGTTCTTAGTTAGGGACTTAAGAGACTCCTCCAAATAAAACAGGCTAATGTCATTGCCCTGATTGCCCTCATAGAATTTGAAAGTAAGACCCTATTTCTAATGACACCACATGCTTTAGATATAATACTTGAAGGAACTTCGAACTGACCTGAAGATTCTTCCCTGAGCATGATTTCTTATAGTATATGAAGGTGTTATGTAAGAATCCAAGGGAGAAAAGCAATAAATAATCCTACTAAGTTGTGTAAAGACTATGAACCAAAACAAGGACCACCATGGCAAGATATCCACAAGGGTGCATATTACTATCTGGGGAAGCAGCTTACAGCAGGGCAGGTCTCAAAGGGAATCCCCAGAGTTAGGGTGTAGTATGACTTTTTTATCTGAGGGGGTAGGGACTTTAGACTCACACACTCTATAGATAGTTTCCTTCAGAACTTTTCTTTATTCTTCTTTTGTATTCTCTGATTCTATGTTCTATATTCCCCTTTCTCCTCTCTATCCAGAAATGACCCTTCTGTCTCTCTTGATATTTGCCCTCTAAGTCCAATTTTATTCTTCCTTATTCTCTCATTCTTGATGTTTTTCTTCTAACTCTATCTTTATTCTTGATGTTTTCCTTCTAACTCATTTTAGGTCTATCCCTTACAGGTAATATATCTCAACAAAATAATTCAGGCAGTATAAAAATTACAGCCCAGTTACATTCTGTTTTATAACTAAATGATTACAATGAATACAAGTAAAAAAAACTAGCCTGTTTTCCATAGCTCTTACATGATTAAACATTTTACATAATACAGGTAAAAAAAAAATTTCCCCAGAATCCACATACATTTGTATTGACGCAACTTGTACATTAACAAAATGTAAGCAAGCCAGATAGTATTTTATTGTCAGGCTGGGTTTTGCAGTTACAAAGAAAGGAACAATCACTTTCTTGCTTATCCCAAAATGTAATCTTATAAGAAATAGTAAAAGAATCACAAATAAAAACTTCTATATATAAAAAAGAATTAGTCAGCTCTACTTTAAATCTTTAGGATACATTTCCATTCATCGATATTTTAATATCATGAAATTGAGAGCAGAAATAAGTACAAGGAATTAATCTTCACCTTTGACACCAACTCATCCTAGCAAGCAAAGCATGTCAGCTAATAATAGGGCTGCTTTGTTCTTGTTTCCTGACCTTAATGAGTTCCTCATTCAACTATGTGCCTTTCTAAAATTTTAAATTTTCTTCTTGGGTTTTCTACCTCAAAGCTATTTGACAGAATCATATTGATCTAACTTTAAGTTATTTACAAAGCTTTGTTTCAGCTGTGATGCACTCTGAAGCTTGTGAACGTATCTCCCAACTTTATGATTAACAGGTTTTAGGCAAGCTGGGTTACTGAGATTTTCTTAATCATTAATCTAATAAGCCATGACTCCTCACAGAAATTCATTTGTTCTAGCCTTGTTACATTTTCTTGTTTTATTTTTTAATCATCAAAACTCTATTTAAACTAACATTATTATAATCAATTAAACAGTACAGTTTAGGAAGAAATCATCTTCATAATCCATAGAAAAATGTCCAGTAGAACAACGTATTTCTAAGAGGCAAACATACTATATCACAGGCATAGGGATCTCCCCACACCCACTCACACCATGCCACATACCAGAGAAAGATGGCAGCAGCAAACATGTGAAGGCACAGCAGAAGCAAAAAGCACTCTGGAGTCTGTGGAAAAGGGGCCTTGCCTATCAGAGATTTGTGGGGCCCATGGCAGTCTGGCCGCCTATAATAGGGCCAGGCCATGTGGGTCCAGGCAGCCTGGCTACACATGGGACCCAGGCCGCACAGCTGCCATAGCAGGTAGTGCCCAAGAACAGACCATCCAAAAGAAATTCATAACATTCCAACCATTGTAGATAGGATCACCTGCCAGCACACACCCATCACTTTTCACCAGGACACCCTTAGACAAATGTCAGCTAATCAGGGGTCCTGAGGATTAGAAATCCCTCACACCTACCTTTGCAACTATAAAAACCCAACCCCAACTGAGCTCAGGGCTCTCCAATCACTCCAATATGCTAGACACATGGAGATTCCGAGTTTGCAAACTTGCATAAGAATAAAGGCTCTTTGCTTTTACAGACAGGACTTGGTCTTCTAGATGGTTTGGGTGGAACTCCATGATCTGGGCATAACAGATTCACCCATCAGGGATTTGCCTCCTGGTGGGCTGAGACCCTGAGGTCGACTGCCATCTGCTGCTCCTCTGACATGGAAATGTCCACAGACAGGTACAATAGTAGCTCTTATATCTTTGGGGAAACTAATAATATACATTATTGAATTCAAGGTTGCTCAGTAGCAAAGAATTCCAGCCTGATACAGTAAACCTAGTTAACTACCAATGGTAGGAGAGGTCATAAACCCTAGAAGAACCCACTATAGCAGCCACTTTCCTAAATCAATGTAGTGTCTAGCTGTATTCTAAGTAATTATGATTATACACTGCTGGAGATGAACTATAGTCAACTCCAGTCTCCAGTCAGAAAAACTGAAGAGTGGATGTGGACTCAGAAGCTAAACACAACAGAAGACTTACCTGAGAGGGCAAAACTTAATTTTCCTGTCTTTGTTTTTCTGTTATCCATTTTATACTACCTAAGATAAAAATCTCTATGCAAGAAGAAAATCATCTCATAACTAAAAATTACATATTTTCCAAAATCAAATTAAAATTCTTACCTGGGAAGAAACCACAATATGACCATAAGTTACATGCTTTATTAGAAGTCCACATGATATTAAACATTTTCATTTCTATTCATTTTCCAACCATAACATCTTTACCCTCAAGCAATGCTTCTTTTATTATTGATTAACTAAGTTTTAAGCAAGTCAAGTATATTTCAGTCAGTCCCTTTGTACTTACAGGCAGCCATTTGTGGTTATAGTGTAGTAGATTTTTATCCTTATTTTGTTCTATAGAAACTTAATCAAGTGGTCTAGCAAACCATCTGTATTGCACACAGCAGGGTATTTTAATTTCCTTTCACAACTCTGTTTTTTCAAAGTGCACAGTAAAACCTGAAATTAATTCTGTAAGCTACATGACTCAGACCTAACCTTGGATGTAGGGACATAACTGCTTTCTTTAATCATCAGACTGTTTTCCCATAGTGAGAACTAACTTGTCAATAATGCATGAAACCTCCTTGTTTTAATTTGCCATCTTAAGCCAGTCTCACATCTCTAAGCTTCATTGCTCTATGAAAATCTTCTTCATTATGATCTGCAAATAAGAAGAGGGATTTTCCCATAAAACAATCACACTGTACAGGATACAGTGAAATTCTCCCACTCTACAATCATACCATGCCAAATTCAGTAAGTACACGGTAGCAGCAAGCAGAAGAAGGGACAGGAGAAGTAAGGGACAAGATGCAGACAAACCCCACTAAGAGGGGGGCTTTTCCTCTCCAGAATATATTCTTCCTAGCTGTACTTAGTGTTGAGCCTTACTACATAAAACTTCATTGTCGACTGCAGCTCCTCCAACATGGCCACTGCCAATACACACAGATAACTGTAGTTCTAAACCCTGACAAAAGTAGTTTCATTTTGAAGCAGAGAGTCACTACTACAGTAATAGACAACTGGTCAAAAAGCAAATAATAAATATTGTGGAATCTCTAGTTCCAGTTAATACATCTACAATGCAATTCTCACACCTAATGCCACAGAACATCACAGAAATGGAGCAGGAGGGACTGTAAGAACCAGAGAATCAGGACACTAGCTGAGAGGAGAACACGAGGGAGAAAACTTATTCATTGCCAATGTGAATGCAAATCAGCACAAACAATATGGAAATCAATATGGGGGTTCCTCAGAATGCTGACCATAGATCCACCACAAGATCTATCTGTACCAGTCCTGAGCAATTAACTAAAAGATTCTTCATCTTTCCACAGAGACACTTGCTCTTCCAAGTTCATTGCTGCTCTATTCATAATCACTGGGAACTGGAAACAGTCTAGATGTGCATCAGCTGATGAGTGAATTGTGAAACGTGGCACATTTACACAGTGGGGCATTCTTCAGCTGATAAGAGGAATGAAATTATGAGAATTTCAGGTAATTTGGTGGAACTGGAAACAGTCACCTGAGCAAGGTAACCCAGACAGAGGGAAAGAAGCAGAGTATTACTCTACCGTTAAATATGTTTGTTTCATTTGGAATATCCACAGATGTTGGGTATCAATAAGAGGCTGTGAGGGAGGAGGGGATCTTTAAGGGAAGGAGAAACAGAAAAAAAAAATTCCATAAAAGGGAACAGGCAGTATTAAAGCGGGTGGGGATAAGAGGGCAGGATAGAGGGAGGAATGTGGGGGAAGGATTACTAACCCTAAAGACCATTTGAACAAAACAGTACAGGAAACCTGTTATAGAAACTTCCTGAAACATATACTCAAACTAAAGTGGAGCCTAGCAATAACCTGTGAGTACTAACACACATAGAAAGCAGTTTGTCATGACCATTTATCAAAATAATAACAGTGGTTTAACCCTACGGCCTAAGCCCTGCTGAACCATGGGATTTTTGACCATGTCGCAGTACTAGGCATGAATTCCCTGCTGTTGAGCAGGCTTCAAATCCAGTCAAAAAGCATTATTATTCTGTAGTAGTCAGGACACTATTGCACCGCTGAGCACATATCACCTGGAAGTTCAGTACTGTAGAGTGCAGGGTCCAGCTCTTGCTATTGTTTCTCACCCAGCAGCCTGCATAGGACCTTACTATGAAAGCTAATCAGTGAAGAGGACCTTTCCCCAGTCAGTTCAAGGTTCATTTCTCTTTGTATGCAAAGGTAGAATATATTTCCTTTAGCCATAGGATCTTACCATGTAGTCATGATGGGCAACCAAGAACCATGACAATAGCTTGTGTTGTTTTGTATACCTCTGGGGCCTCTGAACAATAACTGCCATGCCTGATTCTGAGACTGCTATTTAATAAATTCACCTATTTTCTCCATAGCTAGATTTATGCATATGAAATCGTAATATTAATATTAATGTGATAAATTATTATATTAAGGTATTCTTTTTAGAACATGTAGGTGATCAATTATCCAGTCTGGAAGAATATTTAATGTGGGGTTAAGAAACATATGCTCCAGAATCCCTTACCCAAACAGACTCAAGGTCTCAGGAGAGCCCAGTGGTATAATCACATGGTCTTCAGTTTCAGTTTTAAATTATTTTTAAAATGTAAAACAGTTTGAAGGTTGTTCTTCAATGGATACACCTCAATTGCAATTTTCATTCTCCAGGTGATGATAAAGTAACCAGAAACATAATTTGGATCTGGCTAGGATGAATGACTGAGTTGGACTTATTCATGTGACCCGCTGAATCCTCCTTATGCACATATGTGTAGCCATCAAGATTTCATAGCCTTAGCTGATTCCATTTTACGTTATTGTTGTACCCAGTCCGTGGGGACCCCAGTAGACCACCAAGGAGACTGACTCACCAAAATACCAAAGCAAGGTTTATCATCATGAACATAATTGCAAGCTGGCCTGGAACTTGCTGCAGTGCAGCAGCAAGTTGAGGTGCCCCACCCTTCTAGAGAGCTTTATTTAAGGACAAAAGCCAAGAAAGTTACGTTAGCAGGGTGTGGGGTGACAGGTTCAATCCTGATTGGCTCGTGCCTAGGGACTTTTCACAAATTTTTATTTTCTAATCTTACCTGTTTCTTTTCAAGTTTTCTTATGGCTCACCTTCAGGTGGGGACATTCTATCTGTACTTTCCAGATGGCTACCATATTACTTTTACTAGCCATTTCTGAGGACTGAAATGTTTTATGGGAAATAGTTCACACAAGACACAAGATGGAGACGGAGTACAAAATGGAGGAACTTTGTTTCTTTTTTTATTAAGAATTTATTTATATAAGATATCTACATTAAGGGAGTCATTTTAGGATTGGCAAGAGACTTGGCTCTAGAGGGGATCCCAGGTGTCCACAGGGATATTCCCAGCTAGGAACTTGGGCAGCAGAGGAGAGGGTACCTGAATTAGCCTTGTCCCATAGTCACACTGATGAATATCTTGATCATCGCCGTAGAAATTTCGTCCAAGGCCAAAAGATACTTAAGGTCATGTTCAACTTCCTTAGCAATCAGGGAAATGCAGATCAAAACAACTTTGAGATACCATCTTACACCTGTCAGAATGGCCAAAATCAAAAACACCAAGGATTCCCTATGCTGGAGAGGATGTGGAGTAAGGGGAACTCTCATCCATTGCTGGTGGGAATGCAAACTTGTGCAACCAC
>PVIU01020949.1:0-32745 GCA_004026605.1 Ondatra zibethicus | reverse complement strand
ATGAAGCCTACTTGATCATAATGGATGATTTTTTTTAATGTGTTCTTGGATTCGGTTTGCCAGTACTTTATTAAGAATTTTTGCATCAATGTTCATAAGTGAGATTGGTCTAAAATTCTCTTTCTTGGTTGCGTCCCTGTGTGGTTTTGGTACCAGGGTAATTGTAGCTTCATAAAATGAGTTTGGTAATGACCCTTCCATTTCTATTATGTGAAACACCTTAAGGAGTATAGGTATTAGCTCTTCTTGGAAGAGCTGAGAATGGGAGAAATAGTTTTCCTCAGGAGTGAATCCCCTGATTGGTTATCCAATGCCAATTAGTCAGCTATGAAATCATATTCATACAAGTAACACTAAATGGACTAAACGCATTGCATTTGTGTATATATATATTTATACATATAACAATATATATAACAATTTTTTAAAAATAAAAAATAAAGCCACATAATCTTTGTGCCTGAAGGTCTTGGTCTTCACCACCCAGCTTGTGAGCTAGAAAGAAAATCCAATCATTTGTGGCTTCAGCTCAAAAAGTCCAGGGAAGGCAGTTAGTAGATTTGGTCTGTTTCATGGAAACTGCTGACACAATGTTTTTGGATTCTGTGACTGGCCTGTATGGAGTCAAGTAACTGAGCTTTTGTAACCACCAAAGCAAAGGAGGTGGGGTGAAGTAGCAAAGTGATGGTATCCCCCAAATCGCATCTTCCATGACTGTAAGAGAAAGTAGGGGAGAGGGCAACGGCCACCCAGAAGGGGGTAAATAAGAAGATTCTTAGATGACACAAGCCACGTTTAGTGAAAAGATCAATACAACCCACAGTTTAGAACCCACCTCCAAAAGTCCTCTAATCTGCTCAATTAGATGGGACTTCATGTTCTCTGATCATGTACTGTATCTTCCATCCACCTTCCTCTCCTCTTCTCCCTTAAGTTCTCTTGCTGGGAGTTCTAAATAGTGTGATATTCCCATCTCATCTTTCATGTTTCCCTGAAGCTTACTAGAGCATCTCAGGAAGGAAGCCCACCTCACACATTCGAGAAGATCTTAGTTCCTTCTCAGGCAACCACTCAAACTAGAGCTCCAAAAATGAGGGTCAATCTAAAGAGAAAAGAAAGAAGACAGAGGAGGAAGTGATTTTTTTTTACACTTTTTGTTCTGATAGTTCTCTGTCCCCACTGACCCTCTCAATCACCTCTCTCCTATGGTTTCAATGAAGGGATGCATTCATCTATGCTTTACTGCTACTAATTACAATGGGTTCAACCTAGTCCTAGATCCTGTGGAGGGGCTGTAGTCCAATTTCACCAAAGGAAGGAAAAGTATACTTGGAGACAACCAAAGAAAGATGGCAAAGTTTTGATGAAACTAGAGGGTAACAGTAAGCTTGAGAGAAGCAGGGAATCAGCTATATCTGCTGATCCCACCTGCCCGACATTGCTCCCTGTGGTATTGTTACCATCCTTTTAATTCTAGGTGCAGGGAATCTTACTCATGGCTGATTTTGAGGTGACACAGGCAGTACACAAGGTTTGCCCATGCACCCTGAAGGCTTCTGAAATTGAGTCTAAGAGAATTAGTATCTGCATTAAGCATGCCTTGCAGTCCACAGTTTGGTGGTGGTGGGGATGGAGGCCATAAGGATAAAATGCATGGTACATACGGTGTGACTTCTTAACCAGTTTAGGCAGTTTGCTCTCCAAAGGACCACAAACGAGCTAAGGTGTATCCAGGGCCCAAGCTAACCAGAGATGCCCTTTAGTCCACAGGGAGTTACTGTTACTCTTTTGGATTTTGAGAAGGCTTACTGGTAGCTAGACCCACATGCCCTTATTCCCTCCAACTCCCTCATGATTTCCTCAGAGGAATACTTCTAAGGGAGGCATGGAAAAAGTAAAAATTCTCCTTTTCTCTCTCCTCACATAGGGAGTTGCAAAATGCAGCTCCAGGAAATCCTGTGGGACCTTCTTTCTCAATGTCCTGGCAGCTACTGTCCAGTGGCAGTGCTTTACCCTCTAGCACTCCTGTCATTTGAATTCACTTTTAAAAAATATCCAAGGCTTAGATTTGTCCCATGAGAATATTCTGGATCTTCACTCAAAACCAATACCTTTGCTCTACTGAAATCCCTTTAGATGGCTATGGTCAACAGATAACTCTTGCTGCACTGGGGTAGCTGTTCTGTTGAAGAGCCTCACGATCTCATCACTGAATTACATACCACTGTTTCGGGATTGTGGTGATATTTTGTTTCTGATCTAACAAATAAGGCTTGCTTGAGGATCAGAGCACAGAGCTAGCCACACTAGCTAGCCACAGAGGCTGGGCAGTGGTAGTACACACCTTTAATCTCAGCACTCAGGAGACAGAGGCAGGTGGATCGCTGTTTATTCAAGGCCACCCTAGTCTACATGAATTTGATCTGGTCTAAAAGAGAAACAGAGCTCATCCAAAGGTGATCCCAGCACTTGGGATCACGTGCCTTTAATCCCAGCACTAGGGAGGTGGAGACAGGACTGATATAGCTGGATGGAGAGAGGAGTGTAAGGTGGGAGGAGACAGGAGCTCAGTGCAACTGAAGCAGTCTGAGACAGCAGTCAGTCTGAAGCAGTCTGAGAACAGGATCGCCTTTGGTCTGAGCATTGGTAGAGGGAAGAACTCTAGTGGTTGGCTGCTCTTCCACTCTTCTTCTCTGAGCCTTAAGCTTTCACCCCCTGATAGCTGACTCTGAGTTTTTATTATTAATACCATTTAGAATCTGTGCTACATGAGGTAATTCCAAAAATATCAAGTCATGTGCTCTTCTAATATAAGAAGCCTGCTTTTGTCAAATGAAGTCACACATAAGATAACCAAGCCAGTATGTTGAATAGCTAGTTAAAGGGAAGTGTGGTACCACCATGATGGATCAGATGTACACTAAATATTAACTATCTAAGTGTCTTTACCACGGTCTATACAGAGATTTACTCACTGTATTATTGTCTTCTTACAACTATGCAGAAGAAATTAATCAGGAAATACCTGATTACTGAAAAGTTCCAAGAGGTTAAGTCATTACTCAGCTTCAAAGACAACACAGATAAATATGTTAACAGTTAATATACATCTAATGGGTTAACTAGACACAAGATGCAAAATACTTTGCTATGTTTATAAACCTGTTAGGAACCATAACTAGTCTTTGCAGAAGATCATAGAAGAACATATATATACATATATATATATGTGTGTATATATATGCACACACATACATAATATATCTAGGAATAATCTTGGAACAGGGCTCATCTGAAGAAATCTTAAATCATTTCCTGAATAAATAAGCATACTAGTTCATTTATATGAAGACTGAGCACTACACATAGCTATTTAAATAAATAACATTACCTTTTAATGTGATCAAGGAAGTGAAAGTAACATGATAATACATTTCAAGACACTTAAATGCTCTTGTGCATTAATTAAAGTTGAGTGCCAGGGGTCTCTGTGACCACCAAAGCCAGCAGAATGTTGACCTGTGAGAGATAAGAATGCAGTTCTGTTCAGCACAATTCAGCAGCCAGTGTTGGTTCAAACTCTAAGAGTCTGTATCAGGTTGTTTATTTTAGACATATTTAAACACAGCAAATTTTAGAAAAAAATCTTTCTAGTGATAATTAGCTCAATCCATGTGCACATCAAAACTCTTGTTAACTATAACTGACATCTTCCATAAAGATAGGCTCTCTAAGTTAACTCTGGAAACAGTCTCAAGAGCTAATGATACAGCTCTGGGAGAAGGTAACGCTACAGATTGACTGAGACAAACAAGCTCAAGATAAGGATCTGGGAGAACTGCTGTGGCCTGGCTGCAAAGATCGCCAGGCTACAAGCCACTTCCATTCCCAGGCCTCTGGGTGGGAAACAGGTTATACATCCCTCCCTTGGAAGAGACAACCCTGTGTGCTTAACATTCCTGGTTCCCCTAGAGCTTACCCGTGAGCACAAGGACCTGTGTGTCTTCTGCACTTGAGGAGCACATAATAATCAAATTTAAAAGCAAAGACATATGAAGTGTTGGCAGAGAAATTTAACCATCATAGTCTATGTAAATAAGTGTTACTTTCTGTTGTTACTATAACACAAATGATGGGGCTTCCTCTATAGATTCTACTTTAAATCTGATCTATTCAGAAAATGAGCCTTGATGATTTAAAGAGAGCCAAACCCTAAAGGTTCATACCTTGAGAATGCTGAATGCATTTGCCTTGAATGAGACTCCACTATAATGCAATAAATGTTCAGTAGTGGTTTACTCTGACATATTGGAACAACAAAAGTTGTATATTCCCCTTTAAAGCTTTCTTCCGTATTCTAGGTTGACCCCAACAATAGCTTGTACTATTTTCTATCTGAGTATTTCAGACATAAAAGAAACTAGAAGGAACAATGTGATAAGTCTCCATCAGTACCCGAGTCACCATTAGCAATGATTGGAACAGTCACGGAGTTCCTACGATTCCTTACCTTTCAAATCTCTTGCTTATTATATTATTTTAAAATAAATATATCATACTGCATGATTTTATCCAATTCTTCACTGCATGGTTTTTCATAGTTAGAAAGCTTTAAAAACACCACATTATCATCTCACCTAAAAAAAATTTAACAGAGGCTAGCCTGGTCTACATAGTGAGTTTTACAACAGCCAAGACTGTTGTACAGAGAAACCCTATTTTGAAAAAACAAACAAAAAAACTCACTTAACTTAATACTATTACTTTCCTCTTACTTAATTAACACTTATCTAATACTATCAAATAGTGTTTCTTATATATATATATACACACTAGGTATTTTATAACATATATATATTTCCTTCCATTATCTTTTAAAACTATTACTTTAACATGTAAAGTCATTTTGCTTGAATCAGAATTAAACCATGTCCATGCATCAAAATTGTTTATTACATGTTTATGTATATTCTCCATTTATTATTTTCATGCTGATGGTACCTGGGGAAATGGATAATTTTGTCCTATAGAATTCTCTGTCATGTATTTTGCTAATCACATCCTGCGGTGCTCTTGAACACAGCCTTTCATTCTTTATAGTTGCTATGAAAGAGCATATCTAGAGGCTTCACCAGATGAAAAGTTTAAACTAAGAGCAGGAAGTCTTGGTTAGGGACACCCTTCTCTTCAAAACTGTACCATGCACAGATGCCCGATCTATCTGGGATGTTGGGACTAGTGGGCCCACTGAAGTACGTCTGATACTTCTATTATAAAATTCCACATCAGATTTTCACCTACTCATTTTGCTAGCTATTAATGACCACTGTTATATTAATTGTCATAATTAGTGTTTTAAAGTGTTAAGTGTTTCATAATGGCATCTTTGTTCTTCTAATGTGAATGGAATTATTTTTGATTAGTGTAATTTATTAAATTAAATAATATTTAAAATGTGAACCTGATGATAAACTATTTCTTCCTTTTAGTAATTTGAGAGCATTTTGGAAGCTCATGAAAGACCTTCAAGGTGCTGTGTTCCTTCCTAAGAAAAGCAAAAACATTGTTTTTGGAACTGTTTTTGTCCTATGTGTGTGTGTATTTTTCCCCCGTGATAGTCAAGTGTAATTTTAACCTTCCACAAATGATCTGCTGATTTGAAATATCATGGGAAAAATTTGACCTAGACCATCTTAAGAAAGGTTGGTTACTGGAAAGACAGGAAGGCTGAGGACACTTGGCAAGATGGCTCTTACATTCTTTCCTCTTCCTCAAGTCTTTTATTTTAAATTTGGTTCTCAGTTTCTTGTGAACTAATTTTCAGGCACCTTGAATACCATCCAAGGTCTTTCTTCTAGCTACACTGGCCCACTTCACAGGCTTTTACTCATGAGCTCCATCAGCCAAAGCATACAGATGATTACTTCCCTTGGACCTGCTACCTCCCTGGGAGTAAATACCTGCCTCTTTGAGGAGCTCCTCCCCCCTCTCTCTGCTTGTTTCTTTTATACACATCTCCATTACATGACTTTTCTTAAACTTACATCTGGTTTCTTGACTAATACCTTATCTATCTAGTTTTTAAAATAAATTTCCTTTGGGAAATATATAAATACATCCTCACATAGAATTAAAAATATTTATATTACTAAATATTTTCAAGCACTTTATTTTGATCCTACTCTTACCTCTCTCCCAACTCCTACCAGATCCTCCTTACCTAACTTTATGACCTCTCTCTTAAAAAAAAAAAAAAAGAAACTGGAAAAACAACAATACCGCACAAAAAACCCCAAAACAAAAGACAAATTGGAGAATCAAAGCAGAAAAACTACAAAACAAGAAGACCAATAAGACATAAAACACCAAAACAAAACAAAATACAAAGCACATACACAAAGACTGGAGCTCATTTTGGTCTCCAGCCCTGGGAACTCACAGAGCTTAACAGAGGTTAACAATGTCTACAGAGCAGACAAAGGCGTTCTCAGGAATAGTTAGTACTCTATGTTTGCAATGGTGTTATGGCCAGGTCCTAGTAGTTGTTTGTTTTCTGGGTGTTTTATATCATTTTTCTCTATTGCTTACACTTAACTCATCATTTTTCCACCCTCAAATGGTATTTCTTTAAGAATACACATTCAGAGGCTGGAGAGATGGCTCAGGGTGTGCCTGCTCTTCCAGATTTCTACTCCCGGCACCCTTACCAGGTGACTCACAACTGCCAGTGACTTCAGTTCAAGGAGTTGTGATCTCTCTTATGGCTCCATAGGCACCCACACACGTGTCATATAGTCATATAGCACATATAATACATGTGACATATAGTACACATAAATCGAAATCAAAATCAAAGTAAATTTAAAAAACGCTGAATAAAAGAAGATCAGAAAACAAATCCTTATTCATATGTGACCACACAAGTTCTTGCAATTATACTTAAGGCTTTTTCTTTTTCCTTTATTACCTTCAAAAGGACAAATAGAATTAGATCTTGGAGGAAGGCAAGAGAGAAACAATGGAGAACATGAGGAGAGAGAAAGAAGAAAAAAACAAGAGAAAGAGGTAGAGGGAGAAAGAGGAAGGGAAGGAGAGAGGGAGAGAGAGAAAGAGAGAGAGATTAGAAGCAGAACTGAAGGTTCTCCCATTCTTCACCTGTGCAGAGCCTGTCATTCAACAGTCCTGAGGTTAAAGGAACAAGGGCAACTTTTATGATGGCAAGGACATAAATCAAAACCTTAACTATAGTGGAATAAACCAGTGCAAATCCCACAACCAGTAAGAAGTGGACTGTGGTAGACTTTATATTAATTCTATTTCCTTCCGTCTAGCTTTCTGTCACTACCGTATTTCTTCTATCTCTAACTGTACTGGCTTGAATTTTCTGAACACTAAAGTAAAGTGAAAATGGTAACAATAGCTAGCCTAGGTATATTTTGAACTTCCAATATTAAGTTCAGTATTGGATGTTACTTTAAGATACTTATTTTCATTTTAGGAAATCATTCTTTTTCTGTATTTTAGATGCTATGTTTAGAAACTGATTTTTAATGTCTTACTTTTTTTTTATTTTGACCACAAAAGAATTGCGTTGATTTTCACCTAAATTTTCTAAAATAACCTCTTGGCAATGCTGAACAAGTGTGTCTGTAAAGAACGTCATTTACTGTATTTGTCATTTTCTTATTGTAACAGCCCCAGACCTTAGTAGTCCTCTAGACCTTAGCACAACTGACTCCATGATGGAAGTACCATTTGGGTCATAAAACTCAGCATGTGGACACCACCACCTGCCAAAACAAAAACAAAGACAGACATAATCCACCAATGCCCATAGTTCTGGGAAAGTCTCTAAATGTACTAACCTTGCTCTTTGGTTTCTGTAGTTTCACTTCTGGCTAACTGTTCTTGTTAACTGAGGTATATCGACCAGAATATGGATTTGTGTGTGCTTAAAAGCTCACTCTGAGAAAGTTTGAGGCTCCATTGGGATCCCAAAACCCCCTGTGGTTACCAGCTGGCTAATAAAGACTTTCTGTTGGCTTAAATCTGTGTCAGAGGAGTCTTCTGTGGTGCTATCCATCAATATTATGGATATTTCTAAATGTCCTGACTCTTCTCACAATCTCTTTTAAGCAATTTTGTAAAATTATTGTGGATTTGGAAAAAAAGAATTACTAAATTCAAAGTGTTAAGTCCAGTTCCTCTCATCCATTCATGTGTTGGAATCCGAGCTTCCAATATTGTCCAAGAGGTGAGGGTCTGGGGATGTGGTTAGATTGTGAGGGCAGAACCCCTACAATAGGATTAGTGCCCTTTTAAAGGGAATAAAAGTAGATTGTCTCTCCCATCATAAAAGACTTCACAAGGAAGCCCAATCTAGGGCAAATCACAGACCTCCACCCCAGACTTTGAATCTTTTGTGCATCTTGACTTTGGAGTTACCAGATTTGTAGTCCTCTGAGAAAATGTGTTATTCTTTATATGCTCTATGATATATTTTGTCATAGTAACTTGGACAAACTAAGACAACAATAGCACAATATGGTTGTTAGTAACACAGGCTAGTCAAAGTCACATCTCAGCTTTATCACTTGCTGGGTATGCCTCCATACCCAGTAATCTGGTCATCTGGTCCCCTAAAGACTGGTGTGTGAGGGCCTTCTGTCTATGTGTTGCTTTGATTGGTTAATGAATAAAGAAACTGCTTTGGGCCTATAGCAGAGCTATAGGGAAACAGAGTTAGGCAGGGAAAACTAAACAGAATGCTGGGAGGAGGAAGGGCAGAGTCAAGGGATGCCATGGATCCACTGCCGGAGATAGACGTGCTAGAATTTTGCTAGTAGGAAATGACCTTGTAGTGATATACAGATTAATAGAAATGGGTTAAATTAAGATGTAAGAGTTAGCCAATAAGAAGCTAGAGCTAATGGGCCAAGCAGTGATTTAATTAACACAGTTTCTGTGTGATTATTTCGGTCCTGGGTGGCCAGGATGAACAAGCAGCCTCCCTGCAACAAAAGGCTAGGATGACAGAACAGAATATAAAGTCTATACGTCTGTGTAAGGTTCAACTGTCGTAAGAAAGGAAAAGTTGATTTTTCTATTTGTTTATAGTTCATAGTTGGAGTCAAATGCATAATTCAAGGCATATAAATATATTGATTGTGTTGGCTACTTTTATGTCAATATAAGCTAGAGTTAACTAAAAGGAAGTCATCTCAATTGAGAAAATAAGTTCTCATGTAATGCCTTCTATTGTAAGGCATTTTCTTTATTAGTGATCGATGGTGAAGGGCCCATCTCGACTGGTGGTCCTGAGTTCTATAAAAAAGCAAGCCAAGTAAGCCATGATGAGCAAACTAGCAAGTATCTCTCCTCTATGGCCTCTGCATCAGCACCTGCCTCCAGTGTTCCTGTCCTGTTTGAGTTCCTGTCCTGACTTTCTTCAATGATGGACAGCAATGTGGAAGTGTAAGATGAATAAACCCTTCCTTCCCCAACTTGCTTTCAGTAATAGTGTTCCATCATAGCAATAGTAACCTTAACTAAGACACCAATGTACTGATACTTGGATTGATCAATACCAGGACAAAAATTTAAGGAGAACAGTACTAACTGACATTGCTTATGGAGGAAAGGGATTGAAGAGGAAGAAAAACTATATTAATTTCATCATTATTAGCAAAGGCACTAAGGAGATACTGTCTAGGGAAGACCTAGATAGACACGAGCTAAAGACAAAATCTGGCCCTCCCCTGCTTCTGTCCAGGTTCCGGGAACTCAGAACACTCATACCTCTGCATACTGTCTCCAGCCACACTGGTGCTGCAATGCAGCAGCAAGGAGCTGCTGCAGAGGCCTTCTGTCTTGAAATGGCCAGAACGCTTACAGTCTCATCTCTCACTGAAAGTCTGATGATCTTTCTTCTAAAGCAATTGAGTATTAGCATAGTATGTAAAAATCACAATTATAGTCTCCGTAAAGTGGCAAAATTACTTAATATTATGAGAGAATCACTTACAAATGCAAAAACTCCTTGCAGAAAGAAAGACAATGTGGTTGGTCCAATATTTCTCTATGGAAAGAAAGGAAATCAGGAAAGAAGGCATTTTCCTAGTGACGGATAAGAGTATTGTGTGCGAGCAGCAGTAGAATAGAGGTGATTCTCCATAAAGGATTTAACACTAACAGTTTGTCACTGCTTAAAGTCATAAAGCAATGATGATGAAGCCTAATTTGCAGGTAAAAAGTTTATAACTATGGACACATGCACATGGAAGAAAATGTGGTGAGAGATTCCTGAGGCAAATGCATTGATGGGTTGGTGTGTAGAGTTATTCAGTTGAATTTGGATTTTAAGACAATACATATTTAAAACTTAAAGACTGATTTCTAAAAGCAATTATGATGTAGAAACAAGGGAAGATAGAAAGACATTTAAAAATAATTATAAAAAGGGCATGAAGTCCACGAGTTCGCCCTTTCTTCTGCGGGGTCCCTGGCCCAAAATGAATCCCCCTTCCGGTGCTGAGATCGGTGATCCAGAGGGGTGAGTGGGTGCACGCCTGGTGGGAAGGTCCCCAGGAGGGAGTGTGGGCACCACCAGCCCCTGCTGCAGGGGGCCTCTTTGTTCCACACGACCCTGCCCACCCCCCGCAAGTTCGCCCTTTCCTCTGCAGGGTCCTTGGGCCACCACAACTCCTTCTTCCTGTGCTGAGATCAGCGATCCAGAGGGGTGAGTGTGTGCTCACCTTGCTGGAAGGACCCTAGCTGCCCAGAATGCCCTGACTGCAATCAAAGGAAGAGATGGGCAGACGCCAATGCAAGAACTCCTCCAACAACCTGAAAAGCGACATGAAAACACCAGGATCCAGTGAATATGCAACAGGAAGACCTGAACAACCTAATCCACAAGAAGTAGAAGAAATCGACATTAAATGTAACATTATGAAAGTGATAGAGATCATTAAAGAGGATGTGAAAAACTCCTTTAAAGAAATGGAGGAGAAGACTATCAAAAAGGAGAAATGAATAAATCCCTCAAAGATACCCTAGAGGGGGGAGGGCCTTGGACTTCCCACAGGGCAGGGCACCATGCCCTCTTTTAAGGAAGCAGGAGGAGGAAGGAGGGGTGAGGGGCAGTGGGAGGAGACTGGGAGAAGGGGAAGAAATGTAAATTTTTTTTGAATGGAAAAAAATAAAAGAATATGGAAAAAAATTAAAAAAAACAACAATAACAAAAAAGGGCATGAAGTGAAAGAACTACTAGCTTAGATATTACAATGAGTCACTTCTGGGGGCTTAAAAGGTTCTACAAAGACAAGAAGTAGTATCTCATTTAAGAAAACTAATGAATAATTAATCTAGGAAAAAATGTAAAGAATAAATATGAAAAATAATATTTGAGTACACTACTAAAGTGTCCAAGAACTCAAAACAAGATGGGCCATCAGCATAGAAGAAAAGAGATTATTAATAGTTTGCTAAAGGGACACAGCAGGAAAATGATCCCTAATGACACATTGCTGTACCCCTAGATCAGAGAGTCACTCAGCCCTCACCTGAGAAGTTGTTTCTTATAGTAAATGAAAAATGTCCAACGACTGATTACTGAAAAATGCCCAAAGTGCAAGAAACCTTGGGTCACTCAGCCCTAAGTTGGATGTCTTCATCATATCCCTCCCTTCAAAGCTCTTCTACTCAGAAGAGAAGGCTGAGAAATGGTAACAGCCAGAGATGATGGATGACTTCAAGGAAACAGCATCTTCGAGACACAACACTGCCAATGCACATATGAATACACTAAGATTGCTGACAGCATGTACAAGACCTACACAGGCTCCTCAGACAGAATCCCAGAACTGAGAAGGGAAGGTGCACACGAAGCTCCGCCCCTAGCCAAGAAGATATCTGAAATTGATATTTGCTGGCAAAAGGAAATCAGTTTTCTCTAATGAAGTGTTATTGGGTATATCAACAGCACTTCTAGCTGGCCTTAGGCCCAAGAGTAGTCATCCTCCGTAAAGTGAACTCATGTATTTTGTGTGTCTTTTATTTTGTTTGGATGTTTTTTTGTTTTATTTTGTTATTTATTTATTGGTTTATTTTGATTTTTTTGAGAGAGAAAGAACATGCAGTTGAGTAGGTAGGGTTCTGGGGAGGGCTTCATGGAGTTGAGGAAGGGGAAAGATTATGATGAAAATATAGGCTAAGAAAAAAATTTAAAGCCAAAAGTACAAAAAATTGTGTTTGAAAACAAATAAGTTAAAAATTGCATAGATAGCCTTTCCTCGGTGGGGCTTTCTTAACCCAGCACTCTCTCTTCCTGTGCTGAGATCGGAGGTGGCTCACACTGGTAAGGTTGTGCAAGCCTGGTGGTAAGGTCCCCGCAAGCCTCTTTGATCAACACGACCCTGCACCCCACCCCTGCAAGATTGCCCTTTCCTTTGTGGGGCCTTGGAACCCAAGGAATCTCTCTTCCTGTGCCGAGATTGGAGGTCCAGAAGGATCGGATGTCCAGACAGGACTTCCTCTTCCTGCACTGAGATCAGCTATCCAGAGGGGTGAGTGTGTACAAGCTGTCCTGGGAGGTCCCAACCCACTGAGACTCCCCTGACTGAAATCAGAGGAAGAAATGGGTAGGCGTCAATCCAAGAATTCCTCCAACAACGTGAAAAGCAACATGATAACACCAGAAACCAATGAGTACTCAACAGGAAAACCTGAGCAACCTAACCCAGAAGAAGTAGAAGAAATCAACTTTAAACGTAACTTTATGAAAGTGATAGAGACCTTTACAGAAGAGGTGAAAAACTCCTTTGAAGAAAGGGATGAGAAAACTAACAAAAAGTTAGAAGAAATGAATAAATTCCTCAAAGATACCCTAAAAAAACCAAGAAAAAGCAATCAAACAGGTAATGGAAACAGTTCAAGACATAAAAACTGAAATGGAGGCAATGAAGAAAACACAAACCGAGGGAAGGCTGAAGATGGAAAATCTGGGTAAACGATCAGAAATGGCAGAGACAAGTATAACCAACAGAATATAAGAGATAGAAGAAAGAATCTCAGATGCTGAAG
Organism: Ondatra zibethicus; assembly: GCA_004026605.1. NCBI lineage: Eukaryota > Metazoa > Chordata > Mammalia > Rodentia > Cricetidae > Ondatra > Ondatra zibethicus. The sequence goes on along the minus strand of PVIU01020949.1, from coordinate 19,662 downwards.
ATACGATAGAGAAAATAAACTCATTGATCAAAGAAAACAACAAATCCAACAAATTCTTAACACAAAACACCCAGGAAATCTGGGACATCATAAAAAGACCAAACCTAAGAATAATAGGGGTAGAAGAAAGAGAAGAAGCACAGCTCAAAGGCCCAGATAATATATTCAACAAAATTATAGAAGAAAACTTTCCCAACCTAAAGATGGATATGCCTATGAAGGTACAAGAAGCATACAGAACACCAAATAGATTGGATCAAAAAAGGACATCCCCTCGCCATATAATAATCAAAACACAAAACATACAGAATAAAGAAAGAATACTAACAGCTGCAAAGGAAAAAGGCCAAGTAACATATAAAGGTAAACCTATCAGAATTACACCTGACTTCTCTATGGAAACCATGAAGCCAGAAGGTCTTGGACAGATGTGCTGCAGACACTAAGAGACCATGGATGCAAGCCCAGACTACTATACCCAGCAAAGCTTTCATTCACCATCGATGGAGAAAACAAGGTATTTCAGGATAAAAACAAATTTAAGCAATACATAGCCACAAACCCAGCATTACAGAAAGTACTAGAAGAAAAACGACATCTAAGGGAAGCAAGCAACACCCATAATAACACAGACATCTAACAGCCCTCCACTAGCACAACTCAAAGAAGGGAAACACACAAACTCTACAACCCTAAAAAAATAACCGCAGTTAATAACCTTTGGTCATTAATATCACTTAATATCAATGGACTCAATTCACCTATAAAAAGGCACAGGTTAAGAGAATAGATACGAAAACAGGATCCAACATTCTGTTGTATACAAGAAACACACCTCAACCACAAAGACAGACATTATCTCAGAATAAAGGGTTGGGAAAAGGTTTTTCAATCAAACGGCTCTAAGAAACAAGCGGGTATGGCTATACTAATATTGAACAAAATCGACTTCAAGCTAAAATCAATCAGAAGAGATGGAGATGGACATTTTATACTCTTAACAGGAATAATCAATCAGGATGAAGTCTCAATCCTGAATATATATGCCCCTAATATAAAAGCATCCACATATGTAAAGGAAACATTACTAGAACTCAAAGCACACATCAAACCCCACACTCTAATAGTAGGAGATTTCAACACTCCTCTCTCACCAATGGACAGGTCAACCAGACAGAAACTTAACAGAGAAATAAGAGAATTAACAGATGTAATAAGTCAAATGGACTTAATAGACATCTATAGAACATTCCACCCAAACAGGAAAGAATATACCTTCTTCTCAGCATCTCATGGAACCTTCTCAAAAATTGATCACATACTAGGTAACAAAGCAAAGATCCACAGATACAAACAAATTGGAGTAATCACCTGTGTCTTATCGGATCATCATGGAGTAAAGTTAGAATTTCAAAACGACTCCACCCCCAGAACAATGACACTAAGACCTATCTCCTCTGCATGTATTATATTTTTGGGAACCTAGTCGATTTGGATGCACACCTTCCTAGGACGGGATGGAGGGGGGAGGGCCTTGGACTTCCCACAGGGCTGGGCACCATGCCCTCTTTTAAGGAAGCAATGGGGGGGGGAGCGGGAGGGGACTGGGAGAAGGGGAGGAAATGTAAATTCTTTTTTTTTGAATGAAAAAAAATAAAAGAATATGGGAAAAAATTTCATAGATAACTTAAAATTTTCCTTGCTTACATTTAGACAAGTAAATAAACAACACATAATTGATGAAGTGATTATATCTTAAGAAAACAATTGATTTATATAAAAGTCTAAACATAATAGAGAAAAATATACAAAGTGATCTAGATGTAAAGAAAATTAGATATTTCTTCTGTCTTTCTACAAAATCTTAAAAATTATGTATTTATAATTATATATTTAACAAAACTTGGATCAGGCAATGGAAAGAAATTTTAAAATTAGAAAGGATCTTGTAAGATGATATAATTCTTAATTTTAAAAAATAACAGCAATACCTGAGTAAATAATCAAATATGAGTGTTGTGTCAGGTGGGTGAGAAAACTATCCATCAACAGAAGTTCATAGCTTTCATGTACATCAACAACAACCAGTTCAAAAGTAAAAATTAAATTCATTTATAACATAACAAAATCATTTTTTTTTGAAAAAGGAACCCAAACAAACCCGGGGAATCAATAGTGATTCATGGCAAGCAAAAGGTTAATTCTTTCACCATAAAAACTCCTACGTGCTGACTAACAATAGAAAGGATCAAGAACACGAAATAAATAACTAAAGCCACACAGCTTACAGAAACGGGAACAAATGGTCACCCTGACATCTTTCATCTTATCGATAGCAAACTACAAATGGGTTCTGAATACGGGTCAGTCACCATGCTACCTTCTCCTCTTCTTTTTGTTATTCTGCTGAGTGCTCCCTACAGGACTGCCTAACTTTCCCCTGTAATCCTCCACACCATCACTTTCTCTCTTGCTTTTATTTCCCACTTTTATTATCTATATCTAGAGCCAATCAACCCACTTTCTCTTTCAGTGGATTATTTTAACAGCTCCTAATTCATAGTTACTGCTAATCAATCCCAACTGATAGAATGGAAACACACACACACACACACACACACACACACACACACACACACACACACACACACACGTGCTGAGTACCTATCACATACCATACTGTATTCAAAGGTGGGATATAGCAAAAAAGAAAACATGCTTCTGTACTCACAAAGTTTCTGCTGTGGAGGGAGGTGTTGGAAATCTTATAAAATTACACAGGGGCAGTAACTGGCATAGGAATAATCAATTAACCATTGAACAGAGGCCTGCAAGACTGAGGGAACCATAGCTGTCAAATGCAGAACGTAACTCCACAACTGAAGGAATTAAACTCTAGGCATATTGATCATGAGGTGACAGTGCTTAGGATTTTAAAAGTTAACAGATTTGTGCTAGCTAGTTTTTTTTTTTTTTTTTGGTCAGTTTGACACCAACTAGAGACTTTTGGAAGGGGGAACCTCAAATGAGAAAATAACCCCACCAGATTGGCCTGTGGGCAAGCCTGTAGTGTGTTTTCTTGATTAGTGATTGATGTGGGAGGGCCCAGCTCACTGGGGGCAGTGTCACCCCTGAACAGGTGTTCTAGGAAGCTATGAAAAAGTTATGGGGTACAAGCCAGCAAGCAGCGTTCCTTCATAGTCTCTGCTTTAGTTCCTGGCTCCAGGTTCTTGCCTTGAATTCCTTCCCTGACTTTTCTGGATGATGATCTGCAAGCTGTAAGATGAAAAACACCACACCCCAACTTATTTGTGGTCATGGTATTTTATCACAATAGAAACTCCAAGACAGGACCTTTCCTTTATTATAGATGCCACCTATGACAAAATAAAGACACAAGAAAAAACTCAGTGTTACCTGCTTCACCTCACACTTGGGAGGTGACCTACGTTGGTTGCTCGCTAGCATGTGTGAGGACTGTGAACTTCCGTCCAGGACAGAGGGAGCTAAATTCGCTGTGAAATATTCAGACCATGTTTGGTTTAAAAATAAACACTAATAACCCGCATCCCTTCATTGACCCTCTAAGTTTTGGCTTTCTTCACTGAAAAACATCCTTTTAGTTTTATTCTGAAAACAACATGGAGAACGACTTTCTTTCAAAACAAGTTTACTCATGAAGAGAAACACATGTTCCAAGGACAAACAACATTCCAGTGTCCAGCTTAAGGCTACTTGATTTCTGCAGGATGACATCATACTTCAGCTACTGAACGTGTCTTCACATATAGTATTTGTTCTTCAATTCCATAGTTCTTCAAAGAAGGCTTAGTTTTTATGCAATTAATTAGAGAACATGTTTGAATGCAGTTCCTCCCCAAGTTATTAATAATGTGTAAGAATAACTAAGTTATATGCTAGCATAATTTTAAAATAAAATTTGAGAAGTAGATTTTAAAAATTTACTCATAAAAGGCATACAGCTAGTAAGAAATGTGTATATAAAAAGATTTATGAGTATGGTTGTTTAATTTTCATCGCAAACTTGAAAGGATTTAGAACCCCTATGAGAATACACATGGGTGTGTCTAGGGGGTTATTTCTACAGAGGTGTAAATGAGGGGAGACCCGCCCTGAATGTGGGCAACTCTGCCCATGGCTGCAACTGTTGATGAAATAAAAAGAGAAGAGCCAAGGGAGTGCTGTGGACCACTCTCTTCCATCTGCAGACTGCGAAGTCACCAGCACCTCACACTCCTGCTTCCATGGTTCCCCCTCTATGATGGATTGTACATTCAGCCCATGTGCCACAATAAACCCTTCATTCTTTAAAGTGCCCTTGGCAGACACTGCATCACGTCAATGAGTAATTAATATAAGAGTTATGTCTGGATACTGGCTTTCTGAATAAAACATAAAGCTGTGATGACCTCAGTGTAATATTTCATGGGATGAAGAGATGAGGGTATGTGTTTGTGCACACATGCACACACACACACACATACACACACACACACACAGAGGGGGACAGACAGCAATTCAGAGACAGAGGCACAGAGACCAACTAGGATTACATTACCGCATATATGATGATACTTCAAATTAGTAATGAAATGACCCCATTACCCAACAATAACATTAAAACAACAAACACATTTGAAAAAAGTCCTAACTCACAATGAACATGTGTTAGACCATAACTACAGTGACTTACCAGATATTCCCAGTGACTTACCAACCACTTCTTGCTTGCTTGCTTGCTTATGTGAATGAAGTTCAATAGGCAGCTGGATATGGCTGGATATGGTCTGGAGGACCTTTTCCATTTCACCATTGGGAGACCTTGGCAAACAGAACTTCACCACCTTTAAACACTTTGTCGCAAGACTGCTCAAGATAGTAATATCTAATGTTCTGTGAGACAGGAAAAAGTGACATAACCATTTTTACCCATATTTCATTGGAATTAGATATTCCTTCCAGGAAGCTGGGAGGGAAATGCAATTCAAGCAGGTGCCAAAATGGGGTGAAAAGATTCAATGGACATTTAATCAATGGAATTTATATTCTACTATATTATCACTTGTTATTAAATATCCTACCGCACTTAGAATATAATGAATCCTTCCTTCCTCATTGGAGCCAATTCAAAATCCCACACTGTTACTGCATTGGCTGTATGTGGGAGATCTGTGATGTCTTGAGTGTTCCTACCAGCTCTGGAGATGGTTCCTTGAGGTACAGTGACCCTTGCCCAAAGAACACACTTATGAAAACCTCTCTACTGCCACTAGCCCTCAACATACCAGAGTGCAGAGCAATGTTTCAAAAAACAAGAACTGCCGTTTAGCAAAGGTAATAAGGGAGATGGAGAAGGCTCACATCTGAGGTAATCATATCCCTTGAGTGGGCATTTTGAAGTCTTCTGCTCTGAAATGAGGGCATTTCTTTGACTTCAATTTGCTTTTAGAAAAAAACTACCTCTTTGCTGCTCTTTATAATCCTCTTGGGCTACTTTCTACAATTCTATTCATCCTCTTGGAGGTTCTTCTTTGTTTATTACCATAATAGGGCACACTCAAAATCTATGATGAGGACTGTACCCTTCCTTGGGGACTATACAATCTCTGTCACATACATCCTCCTTAAACAGCTACAGTGGCACAGACACATTTTTCATAACGTAATTCAAAAGCAGCTGAAGTTGACTCTTACAATGTCTCTGACATTAAGAATAGTTTAGTATAAAGATACGTGGCTGATTATCTATGGAAGTAGTATCCTTCCGAGATCCTTTCCTAATTGCGGCTCTCAAGTCTTCTGTTTTCCCCCTTTGCTTCCATATTTCAAGGCTGACATATTTAGGAGGTAATACTATATATTTCCTTATGACTATGCTGGAGCCCGAAGTCTCAATTTAACTTATTGTTTGGAACTAAAACCACTGAATTTTCCTTCCTTTTTGTGCCTGTTTTATCTGCAAATTTTTAATATAGCTCATCCCTGTCTTTTAAAATCCATTTCTTTGATAAAAACAAACAAAAATAACATTCACTAAACATTCTAAGTTCTTAGCTTCACCCTGAGAAAAGGGGTCAGTAGGCATGAAGTCCAATGTCTAAATAATCACAAATGACCTCTCAAGTAACTGTCATATAACACAAATTTCCCATTCTTCACACCTGAATAGCAAATCTCATCCTGGCTATGCTATGTATTTTGAAGTCTGCCTATCCTCCTCACATGAACATCCTACTTCTAGGACCAAATTCTGCATCAGAATAGGCTACATGTACTATCTTTTAATCCAACTTCTCTTTAGCTTAACACAATAGTATCTGAACACTCAAGTCTGAGTAACTTACAAATAGAAAAGTCCTTCACAGTTGTCTTTCAGATGACAGGTGTTCCTTCATCTTAAAGATGGTGAGGGAGCACCCAACTATGGGATCAAACAAAATAAAGAATTTTTGTGGGCAACAACTAAAGATGATTGACATGATTTTCTTCCTCGTTCTGTTTATGACCTACATAATCCTTAAGTTACATGACTTAAACCTAATTCAAGAGAGGTTAGTTCACAGTACGGAGGCTGAAGTAGATGATTTGTTATGCTTTTGAGGATAGCTTGGACTACAGAGACAGACCCAGTCTCAAAAACCAAATCAAACCAAACCAAACTGACACAAACAAAAAACAGTAAGACATGTGAGATTGCACTCTCTCACACACACACTAAGAATGAACTAAGAAATGTAGATTAATTGAGTACTATAATAATTAGTTTGATTAAGTAGTATGCTAATCTGCCAGAATGCAGAGGGATAAATTCCAGAAGAATTAGGAATACACATTTCAACATGAAGCTATTAAAGTTCTAGAAGACTAGCAGGGTTATTTGGGGATATCATAAACTTTACAGGGCATGAGAACTTTCATAGCTGAGTGGAGGAATGAGATGCTGGATCAGAACCAAGCAATTTTTATTACTCACAGTAAAAACAACACACACAGCATGGATATGATGCTTATGCCAGCCCCAAGCCTCAATATTTCACTAGAAAGACTCAAAGGACTCAGAAAAAGCTGTTGTACCTGTTGAATGCTTTGTGCTTTATCATCACCATCATCGTAATTGTTATGATAGGATATAAATTAAAATTAGCACCGGGAAAAGGGACATGACTTGTCATTCAAGAGACAGCAGGTGTTTAGGCATCCTCTCTCAGTGGAGTCATGGACACATTCCATGTAATGACATCACAAATATGAAATGTCAGTCTGACAAATTCACCTGAATCCCAGTGACAAGGGCTTTCTTTTTTCTTCTTTTAAAATGGGGAATCTGTCACAAAGGTACAAACTGTCAACCTGACTAATCTTAGCACTTCATGCTTCAGTCTCCTAGAGCAAAGAAATGCTGAATATAAAAATCCCTTTTCTAGCAGTTACTCATTGATCACACTGTCGACTTATAATACAGGTTAATCTCCTAGGAAGAAGACAAGAGTGAGGTCCTAACTAGAGGATTTTTCCAGGTTGTGCTTACTTCTCTTTGCAATGATATATTACCACCCTTTGGATGTGTTTCCAAGCAAGCATGCTCACTGGAACCTTGGTGTCTTAGGTTTATATTGGGTCAGTTTACACACACACACACACACACACACACACACACACACACACACACACACACACACACACACACACATACACACTTTCATGATTGATCTTTGCACTTAGCCTCTGTTTCCCCAGGGTGCACAGATACTCATAAATCACTTTGCTAAACACACTATCTGATCAAACAAGTATTTGATTGGCCCAAGTTCTTACACATACAAACAATTCTTTTCAGTCAGGAATGTTAATTCAGAGCTTGCTTCCCCAAAGGACCAGTCTGGAAGATAGGCAAATCTTGGGAATGTGCAAAGTTTGAGTAACCAGAGCCATATGGTGACCTTTCCTACACGCTTATATTGTTCAAAGTCCTGCAGAGGAAACACAATGAACCATTGTAGACTCTTGCGGATGCATTGGATTGTACTAGGGGATGAGAACATTTTGTGCTAGGAAGGTAGTACCCATCCTTCGTGATTGATCAGCATAAATACAGCTTGAGAAGTGAACGTGGTGAAAAGTCAACAGGTCCTGGAATTCTTGGTATTGAACAAGACAGCAGAAATGCTCAATGTTTATGACAGATTTTTTTTTTTTCCGCACTGGGTAGGCTTTCTTAAGCAAGATATAAAGCACAGACAGGAAGGTTGTAGTGATTTATGAACTTGGTTATCTAACAAGTTATGTCTATAGCATAAATGATGTGGCAGCAATGAAACTGGGACATAGAATACAGGCAGCTGAGGAGATCATTAGAAAAATATGAACTGGATAAATTAGAAAACGAACCTTTCTTGACTCCATCAGAGAATTGAGGTAGGTGGTGAGAAAAAGTCAGATCTAGTACAGCCATCTTCTAGGAGCCATAATAGAGAACAGAAAATGCGGTTGCTCTAGAGCAGTAATTCTCAACCTATGGGTCACGATCCCCTGGCAAATCTCCAAAAATATTTACATTACTCATAACACTAGGAAAATTAGTTATGAAGAAGCAACAAAAATAATTTTATGGCTTGGGGTCACCACAACATGAGGAACTGTATTAAAGTGTCACAGCATTAGGAGGGTTGGGAACCAGAGCTCTAGAGGTATTCAGTTCAGAAAAAGGGAGCTCAAATACACCTCTGGACTTGCGGAGATGAGCCTACATTGGACATACATGAGAAGACACATACATGACAAGAGACAATCTTCAGATTGAATTTCCATTGAACAGATTTCAATCTGTTCATGGACACTTATGCCACAATCAAAGCATTGTATTGGTTGACAGGAAATTGTTTCAACACGGGCAATGAAATCGATTTGGTAATATTGTTTTCCAAATTATACAAAACTTTGTCTAGATGAAGAGCCCTACATATCATGACAAACTCCTTTCATGTTCTTGCACTTTGTCTTATGACCTGATGTTTTGACTAAGCAGGCCAAGAAGTGACACAAAATGGAAAACATGATTTTGTGGCTAACCTGAGCCATGTTGAAAAACCAAGGAGGTTGGATGAATTATGCATTTCAAAACTGGTACCAAATGTTGGGTAGACTGGCTGCCCATAATTTCCAAAGAGCCAGGAGCTATTTGGTGGGTATTGTCTACTATACCAAAGCACAGAATGTGACATACACGGACAGATAACTGACCCAAGGTTTCTTTCAATTAGCATTCTTATGGCTCACCCAAGCTATAAAAAACAATACTTCATTTTTCTTTATGGCTGAATATATCACCTTTTGTTTAGATATTTTGGTTGTGTAGCTATTATTTGCACTATGAATGTTCATGTTGAAGTTTTGATGTCAATGATTTCCTAGTCTTTGGGAAATGCAGCTATGAACTCTGCTTTGCTTTTTAATGTATGATATAGGAATATATGTACACGACTGTGTGTGCCCATGCAGAGACCAGAAGTGGGTGTCAGACACCTTGGAGCTAGAGTTACAGGCCTTTTGCAGGATGCCATCTATCTCTTGGGTGCTGAGATTTCTGGCCCTCATAAAAATCACACAGCAAGTGCTCTCATCTTTGAGCTATCTTTCAAGCCCCTCAATCTTTTATTACCTGTTCTTCAAAGTGCACAACCTCAATCGACCTAGGAGCCCTTTTCAACTTTTTAGTTTGGAAATTGCACTTTCTAACTTCAAATTTTTCTTTCTTGAGGTAGCTTAATCTTATTTTCAATCTGCCCACTTCAGTCTTGAGTGCTACAATCAGGCAATATGGACACCTTTCTTTTTAATTTCTAATTCGTCATTTTAGGCTAGACTGTGCTTTCTCTTGCTTCTTTAAACAGTGTCCTATAGGTTGGAAATATATGTAATTTAGCTTACTCAGGGTCTTTGTTGAGGTAACTGCAGCACGTTCCCTTCCTCAATTTCTGCTTATGGCTGCTTCCTGACTCCTGTGCACTGGGCCACACCTTGTGCATATCTTTTGTTGAAAATATGACACATTAAATAAAATACTTGTAAAATCAGTCTGCTACGCCTGCTTAAGACTGGTGATAGTTTCTGAGTTATTCTTGTAAAGTTGAGTTCTTTTGATGTTTAAGGCCACTGTGGTCTGCTTCATGTGGCCTAGTGTGCTAACTCAAGAGATTCCCTTAAATGCCGGAAGCAGTCCTTGTTGAGTGTCTGCACAGACATGTTTTCATCACTTATCCATCGGGGTGTGATCTCCCCTGGGGAAGAGTTGAGGGTGCTCCCGTTCGGTCCTGAGCAGGCACTCATAGCTTGTGCATGACGACACCTAGAAAACGTCAGAAACTTCCAAAGCCCTATGAGCAGACATTAACTTCTTCAGATTTCCCTCTAGGCTTTTTGGTTAAAGTACTGCTTACCTCAACAGATTTCTCCTTCCTATGACAGCCATAATGTCAAACTATTTGTGTTTCTGAAGCTAAGGAAGCTCTTACTCCCACCAAATAAAGACACGTGGGTGACTTCCAGTGAGTAACCATCCAGTCAGACAATTCTTAGGAATGTCCCTGTAGATGTAGATATGTGAGGTTATTTCCTGTGGGTGCCAGGCTACTCTTCACTGTGATAATGCACTGTTGGTTTTCAAGGCTACCATGGGTCTATAGTAGGGGATAGGCAAATTAAGTTGTGACAACCATCAGTTTTATCAAGAAACTGGTAGTTTCTGACACAAACACTCCCTGAATTATTGCAAGATTGACTAACTCCTGAGTTCAGAGAACTCAGTTGGTTCTAGGAGTTTTGAGACCACATGTCATCAGCTTAGAGAAAAACAAGTACTAAGTGACTGACTCTGCTGTCTGCAGAGTGTCAGCTAACACAGACCGCTCTCGGGCTGACATACAGAATAGAAGCATGCCTCCCTACTCAACAGTGTGAGGGGTGATGATGTCAGCAGAACTTGTGAGGCTAAATATCGAAGAGGAAGGATAGAGATCTGCAGATGAGTTCCCTCAAGAATCTGGTAGCAGGCTCATCTATGCAATGTGTAGGAGCTCACACAGGCCCAGGCAATTTGTGGTACTAGAACAATATTCTAGTATGGCGATAAGAGTAATAAACCACGGGGGTTTTAACCTTTGAATCATAATATTTTAGGCTCAAAACAGAGACATTTTAACACTAGAGAGAGTTCAGCAGTGTATTTGCTGTAGTACCTCTTTCATGTAATAACCCAAGCATCTCCAGACATTAGGGCAAAGTCACCAGAAACTGAGCAGCCCTACCCTACACTAGCAGCTGTTCTACCTGGAGTCACTGCAGCAAAGCAGGAGTAAGCCAGGTGCTAAGAGAAGTCCACGGCATTGTAAAGCCTCCATGGCACAACTGCAGCAGTAAATAAATGCTGGCTTCTAACTCTTAGGTAGGCATCTGACTCCCAGCTGGAGTTAATATTCTCAGGCAGACTTGCAAATTTTTTAAGAGCACTCCCAACATTAGTTTGGGTAAGTCTGAGGTACACATGGACAGTTTCCTTTCACTTTGTGTATGTGTGCGCGTGTGCGTGGAATGATGTACAGACTGAAGGAAAAACCCCACATCTATACCACAATCTGAATTCCATTCCTAAGTTCATAAAACAGAACCTGGACTTGGTAGCTCATGCTTACAGGCTGAGTGGAAGGCCTTACCTTCTTCTAAGAGCACTAAGGTGCAGGCAACATAGAATTCAGTCAGCATTCCTTAACTAACCAATGATCTTTCATGTCTTCCACACCAGTAAAATAAAGACCTTTCAAAAAATCCTTTGCCCCCAGAGTTACCATAAAGTAGGGCTCTTCTTCTAGAACTTGTCTTTCAGGTTAACTCTTGAGGACTCTTCTACAAACATTTCAAAATGCAAGGTGTGGTGGAACACACCTGTTTCCCAACACTGGGAAAGTAAAAAACAAGGCTAGCCTGAGCCACACAGCAAGCTCCTCAGTGATAGCGCATGCAGAAGACCTAGTATGTCTAAGGTCCTAGGTTTAATTCCCAGTACTGTGCCCTCAAAACCAATATATAGCTAGAATAACTAGACACCATGTTCTTCTTTCCTGTATCATGAACATTTTATATCCAGTACTTGCTCTACTGTTAACATATACAAAGTGGACAGAAGAAATTAGGATTTCTAGATATATGTTCTTCTTCATTAAGTGGAAATACTTATTGCAGGGGTATAGAGAACTCAATTTTTGATTACTATATATAAGCAAGCTGCTTAAAAACTACATTTTTAACATATCTTAACATTTTTATGACATTATTGTGTGTGTGTGAGTGTATACACAAGCATGTGCCACACTGTGCACGTGCAGAGAACAACTTTTGTGAGTTGGCTCTGTCCTTACACTATGAGAACTTCAGGGGTCATGAGCTTTGCAGGAGTGAACATCTCATTAGCCCCGTTTTGCCTTATTTTTAAGACAACAGGCAAAGTTTAACTAGTGAAATATATTTCATAATCGTGGAGGAAAACCTAAAATTCTGTAACTTCTAAATTATATAAGAAATAATTTGGGGCAAGCACTCTTATAAAACAAATTTAGAGATCTGTAAAAGATTATAAAAACACTCCCCGAACTCACACACAAAAGGAAAGACAAGCAATATATTTTTTAACTTTCAAAGGGACTTATTTAAATAGGCTAGTTAAAAATAAAGACAAAAATTTTGACAGAAAAGGCAGCAATCAATCAATCATCAAATGTGATCTTTTTCCCCTGAAACACGGCGATTCTGGACTGCTGCTCTTTCCGCCTCCTGCTCGCTTCCCAAGAAGGGTGCAGAGGAGCCTGCACCTGCTGCCTCACACGCTCAAACCCTCTGCGTGCACTCTTTGCAAACTCATTTTTGACTGGAAGTTCATCTTCTGGAAAATCTGGGAAGAAAAAGAAAAATTACAACTAAATATACTCGAAAAGGACAGACTTCATCTCTTTACACCAATTACTAGAGAAGAATCTCACTTTACTTAGACAAAGTATCTCACAATTTAAAGCGGACACCCAGCAGAAATCCTTAGTGAGTCTATTCTTACAGTAGCATCAAGAGAGCATGCAGTTTTGCTACAGCCAAAGGAACCAATAAAAAATGATATTGATAATGCTAAGACACTCCATCTCCACTTGTGTGGGCACACAATTCAGTAACACTGTTAGGAGAATACAATTTTCATGCTCTCACTGTGGCACAGCACACGCATCGGCTTGAGCAGTCAGTCATGAGTACACACCTGGAGCTTTATTCTTCGGGGCCTGTTCTCTGGGATCCCTAAAAAAAGAAAAAGAAAAAAACAAAAAAAACCCCACAACATTAGGAGCTAAAAAACAAAACAAATCCTCTGATGACAGAATGAATGATGAAACTCACCCTCAGCATCCACTTGCTCACTCCACCACCAGTCAATAAGATAAAATAATCCAGGCCTCAGCTAAACAGTCATTGAATTTCAATATGCATGCACGTGCACAACACACACGCCCCTTTCCTTTATACCCACATAGGGACTTCTGTTCAATGGAAAACAATCCATTTTGTCTATCTTGCTCTTGGATACTGTCTATATAAAGAACCTCAAACATTATTTAAAGGGGAGAATTATTGATAATAAAAATTAGCACCTACATTTTTAGTGCAGAACCAAGAAAAACCTAGAAATCTTTTGGGTACAACTGAGTTAGATAGGTAAATACTTTAATTACTCTCAAGGCTTTAACATTGTTTGAAATTCTTTTCTATGCCAGGTTTAGAAAAAGTATTTACATTGTATTATTTTATTAAAGAGTATCTCTGACCAATAAATATACAGAAAAAGGATCATTATTGATGATATCAGCTAGTCACAGCCTCTAGTTTAAAATGTGCCAGTATTCTCTATCAGTTAAGAGTGATAAATGAAGCTCTCTAGGGGAGCAGCTGTGAAAAGTGACTATCAGCAGAGATGAAAAGCAATATCCCAAAACACGGGAAGGAGCCATGTTTGGAATGGCAGAAGGTTAACACACATTTATCAGAAAATTCTGTTTATCAAGACAGATGTGAATATTTTTAAAGCTTTATATTAAAAAAAATCCCAAATTTTGAAAGTCTGATAAACAGAAAAAACAAAACCAAAATTATCCAGGCATGTCTCTGGACCCTTTCTCATCAAGCTGGGCAGTGTGCCACCGCTGTACGTGTATCTCTACATGCTCCCAATTATGACAATGAAGAGAGAGCTTCGGGCCCAAACCCAGCGAGGCCGACACAGAGCAGGTTCATGAGGAGTTTTTCTCCCATACTGTGAGGATATGCAGCCACTTCATATAGTAAACAAATGAACTAAATCATTTCAGAATAAAAAATGCTCTTACCTTCTGGAGCTTTTAGGTCCAGATAAAGAGTGGAAAAACACGGATTCTAACTTCCGGACTTCTGGGATCAGCTTGTGTTTATCATTTCGTGTATCCCAATGGGTTTCAAGTGTATTAGCTTGGGGTGAGACCTTTGGGAGGGGCTTCTGTTCCTTAGCTGAGGACCGGACACTATTTTCCTTCTTTCGTGTCCGTCGGACTTTTCCAATGAAGAAGTCATCACCACTGTCGCTGTCCTCGGACGCAGAAGACTGTTTGTAGAACCTTTCCTCAGTGCTGTCGTCGAAGTACTCCTTCTCACTCTCACTTACCTCTTCCTCGCTGCCACTGTTCTCACCAAGGGTGCCTTCACTCTCTTTCTTTGTGGTTTTGGTTGAGGCTTGCTGTTTTGAGTCAGTGGATGATGCCTTCTGGTGTGCAGAAGTAACTATGGCATCCTTTCCTGAAGGCATCTGTGGAGAACATGGAGTGGCCACTGCTTTGGGTCCATGCTCTATTGTGGCCATTTTTTCTTTTGAATCACTTACTACTTTTTTTGTTACTGTTTTAGCTTCTTTTCCTCTCTGCTCCCTGACAACAGTTCTCTCATGATGCTGTGACTTGCCTGCATCATCCCTTGAACACTGAGTGTCCTTACACTGGCTTTCTTGTGAAGTATTCTTTGATGGCTGAGCTTCAGGAGCATTCTGCCTTGTATCTTTGAAGGCTTGCACAGCAGCTGCAAGGAATATAGTACATGACTTTGTTTCGGCATTGGCACAAAGTGTCACTGTCCCCACACAGTACTGCTTCAGCTATGTGGAAATATTTGAGAACAACTAGAATCTACAGTATGTATGGAACAGAGGTTTGAGGTCACAAAGAAATCTTTTCATTACTTAAACATCAAATTCATAAGGAACACTAATATCCATCTTGAATTGAAAAATGAAAAGAAAATTACTTTCTTCATGGCTTTGAATTATGAAGAATAGTAAAAATATCACTGAAAGCAATAAAATGACATTAATTTATGTTAATGCCACTGAATTAGTTTCAGGCCTAAAAACAAGTGGCATTTAATCTTTGACAAAGCACTTAATTTCATAAACATATTTTATAAAAGATGTATAAAATTTATGTGACATAATATGACTGTATCAATATTTAAAACAACTATTCAACATGTCTGTATACATATTTTCTATAATTTTTAAATATAATACATATTAAAATTTCAAAAAATACAGATTTAATCTTTTTTATATCAAAATCTTTTATACTTGTAGACGCATGTCCATAGCTATATACATTAAAGATATTTATCATCTATCCAGAGTCATATACCAGAATACATTAAGCACACTATTGTAATTTAATTCCTACCTTTTAGCACATCTATTTTTTTCTTTAGAAGAGGGTGAACTGCTAATCTGGCAATTGCTCTTTCAGTTGCAGTAGAATCTGGCTGAAAATTGAAAGCAATAAATATATAGCATCAAAATTAACCTGTCACTATTGGAAATAACTGGACTGATATCTATCAAACTTTATATGTCTTAGGTCGCAGACTTTGCAAATATTCTCTCTAGATAAGTTACCTATGGAATCTACTCTAAAGACAAAGATCATATTGATAAAAACATAACTCATCTTGGGTAATTAAAATGTTACAATTTAAGTCTATAAAAACTTAAAACTGTGTCAGACATCATGGGTTCTGAAAAAAAATCATAGCTTTTACTTTCAAAGAGTTTAAATGTCTAAGAAAATGAAGTTAATAAGAAAGATTCAATTACTGTATTAGTGCTAACTTAATGGAGACCTGGAATAATATGGCATTCTCTCTTCCTGTTTTGAATGTCTTCTTTCTTTGGTGTATGCTCAGAACACAACCCAGTACCTAGCTCATTACTAACACTTCACAAATATTTGATTACTGGATAGAACATAGAATCATGTAGCACTTATTATGTTCACAAATTACGACATTTCCATGACACACGTCACTTTCTTATATGGCCAGTGGGGCTGACCTCATCCACATCCTAGCTCTAGCTCCATCCCAGGATCAGGCTGATCTCCATTGGCAGCCAATGTCTAAACAGAGATCTTTAAAGTTCCTCCTAAGGTTCTCCTACAATCCTTTCCATTTCCCGAATATATTTTCCCTTCTAGGTGCTCAGATAAAGATTCTGCCATCAGTTTTCCTTCCTTCACATAGCACAGGACACCTTAAAGTTTAATCTGGATAAAAAATGTGCCACAGCAGAAGGTTCCTAAGAAGGCAAAATTTAATATTTCAAGCATTTCTTTAATTTTATTCCCAAGAAAGCAAACTTAACACCTCAAACTTTTATTTAGATTTTTCTTTGACAACATTTATATCAATTTTAGAATTCAAATATTAACAAAAGACTATAGACCAAGGGCTTTCTTTCCTACAAAACAAACCAATAATCTTGACTTCAAGATCATTTAATTTAGCTATGTAGGAACAAACTGGATTTCAAATTCAGATTTGTGTATTTGGTCTAATATGCCCCCATAAGTTTCCTCTAATTCACACATCATTAGTGACAACTGCAAATTATTGTTTGAAGTCCACTTTAAGTCTTCTTAGAAAAAAAAAATCAAACCCAACCTAAAGGCTTGCGGGTAGTAGTGGGCACTGGCCCATCTCTCGGCTGCTCTGCCATCTGCACCTGCACGTGTTTAGTGCAGGAACTAAGGGACAAGGAACCCTGAAGACCCACCCTCCTCGCTCGAGTCTCTCTACCCATTTACAGACTAACTGTTGGGACTCTAGTTTACAAGGCTAAAACATCTCCACAAATGACTAATCCAAATCAGAAGGTGATAAACTTCATCTGAGAGGCAATGACAGAGGGACACATAAAAGGAGCAGCAGTTCAGGGCTTTGCGAAGCCTTCACAGGGTTAGGCTGGATGAAGGAAACCACAGCTTTTCCTTATTTAAAACTGACACAATGTTTGCCATGGAAAATTCTCAGGAAACTGTGGTTTTTCACACACCTCCAGTTTCTTCCATTTCAAATAAATTAAACAAAAAAGTGGAAAACACCCTCATCTTTTAATGGAAAATTTTATTTTGGCAATTGGGTATTTATTATCAACACAAAGACATTTGTTATTCAATTTTGAAAAGAATTCTTCAAATATCCTCTGGATGAAAAACAAGTGTCTAAGAGAGAAAGTTCACTTATGCACTGCACTAATCTCTGAAAGGTCACCCAAAAATGCTGTAAACCCACGGGTAGAGCAAGAGTATGAATATTAATGCTTGTAATAATAAATTGGGACTAAGTTCAACTCCACTTTATCTAAAGAAATAAATCAACAAGTTACTATTGTCAATGCACAGCTCTCATCTTAGAGAGTGTTAAGTGGCAGTTTATTCTGGAGCCACGGCCCAAGCACACAGACTTAGGGAACCCCAACATGGAAGCAGCTTCATGCCATTTTACAGTTTCAAAGAACAAAGACATTCGTGAATCAGGGTGTGTTAAAACACACTGGGGCACATCAGAAAGGCGGTCACAGTTAGGAGCTGTTTTAGGATGTTAAGGACCCTTTGGGAAGTAAGGCCTACTGATTGGCACCACCAGTGAGCCTGGAGGTACAATGCTGCCTGTATCTATACTGTCTGTTTCTGGACTCATCAAAATGTAACCAAGCTTCACAGGAAGCCACTGCCATGGATGGAGAAACTTTAGCTACCATGATAGATGGTAATGTTAGAGTCTGGCGGCAGTAGCAGCCTTTTCCCTTTTAGATACTTAAGTGCTACTGAGGCCCTGGCTAATAGACTGCTCTCTGACAGATCCTGTACCAGGGACCAAATATTCAGCTCCTCACACCCACCCTGACTCTGGGAAACATCTGAGCACCTGGCTTGTGCTGTGAAATCACTCTCATCCTCAGAAAGTATAAGAGACTCCTACTCCTGACCTCATGGGCTCTCAAGTCTTCCAAGAGAGCCTGCCAAGTTGTCCTTTCTGATGCTAGGTTCTGCATTCTCCTCGGAGACTCCATCATGCTGTTGCTGTACATCTGCCTCTCTGTGCTACTGATACTCTAGTAATAAACTATACTTCCAACAGTCCATCTCAGTGAACAATAGGTCCTTAATTTTTGAGCCAAAATATATTCTCTCTCTGCTTCTGTAGTACTTTATAGAGATGAGAAAAGAAATGGATACATTCCAAACACAGAATGTTTTTATGTCTTGGTAAACATACAATATAACATCTGAAAAACAATGATAAAAAAAAAACAAAAACGAGGGGACTGGAGAGATGGCTCAGCAGTTAAGAGCACTGGCTGTGCTTCCAGAGGATCCGGGTTCAATTCCTAGCACCCACATGGCAACTCACAACTGTCTGTGATTCCAATTCCAGGGACATGCAGGTAGAAACAACAATGCACATAAAATAAAAGTTGGTGTGGGAGAATTGTCTGTATTCTGTCACTCATGTTTTAAATAAACACTGATTGGCCAGGCAGGAAGTATAGGTGGGACAACCAGACAGGAAGTAAAGGTGGGGCAATGAGAACAGGAGAATGCTGGGAAGGAGGAAGCCCATTCCTCCAGAGTCCTGACCAGACCACAGAAGAAGCAGGATGTGACCTACCTTGCTGAAAAAGGTACTGAGCCATGTGGCTAACATAGATAAGAACAATGGGTTGATATAAGTTATAAGAATTAACAAGAAGCCTGAGCTAAGGGACCAATCAGTTTATAATCTTATGGAGACCTCTGTGTGATTTTCTTTGGGGCTAAATGGCTGTGGGAACTGGGCAGGATAGAAACTCCGACAAGCAGGCCCTAGTGTTACAGTAAGTAAAATAAGAAGTCTCTTAAAAATAAATAAATGGGCCGGGTGGTGGTGGCGCACACCTTTAATCCCAGTACTTGGGAGGCAGAGGCAGGCGGATCTCTGTGAGTTCAAGGCCAGCCCGGTCTATAAGAGCTAGTTCCAGGACAGTCTCCAAAGCTACAGAGAAACCCTGTCTCAAAACACAAAAATCCCTAGCTATAAAATAAAGGTCACCAAACACTTAGCTCGCAAGCCCAGAGAAGCTGAATACCTAGGTGAACCCAAGGAAAGCATACACAGAACCTCCTGGAAATTGGAAGCAAACAGGATCATCAAGCAAAAGTTGGAAGCCAGGGGCGGGGATAGAGGTGGGAGAAATTTCATCCGATGGATGGAGATAGAGACAGA
>PVIU01020948.1:0-32761 GCA_004026605.1 Ondatra zibethicus | reverse complement strand
ACACGTTGACATCCAGTTATGCCAGCACCATTTGTTGAAGATGCTTTCATTCTTCCATTGTATAATTTTAGCCCCTTTGTCAAATATGAGGTGTTCATATGTTTGTGGATTAATATCTGGATCTTGATCTTATCTCTTTTGTTTTAAAAAGCAGCGGTAGCTGTGTGCTCTCTCTCTCTCTTGCTTCCGGCTTCCGGCTGTTAGACTTCATTCCTGATCATGCAGAGGGCTGTTGTCTGGGATGGTGATCTGTAAGTTTTTCCCTTTAAATAAATAACCATTTTATTAATCATAATTCCAAACTGGTGTGGGATTGTTTTATGACTTATGCCTTCACACTGACATTTAACCTGGCAAAGAAATATGGTTCACATGGGTTGGAAAGCCTATATAATCATGCCAGCATTAGACAAAACCTATTCTATGAAGACTGGGAACTGTTTGCAGACGATGTGGTGAGACTCACACAGAGACACTGAGAGCATCAGGTGGTGTGTCTGGACAGTGTGACTCTGAAATAAATGGATCATAAATCTCACTCAACTCTAAATTCTACGTATCTCTCAGATGCTTGGCAGGATGAATGGATGACTGCATGAAGCCTGCAAGAGTTTATCTAGCTCAGTTCAGCACTGCTACAAATCAGACAAGAAATAAGTCTTGATCTAAGTGCTAATGAATTTCTTTTTATAATGCTCAGAAAATAATTTGTCCATCAGTACTTTGAAAGACAAATATCTTTTATTTATATGTCTGAATTACTAGAAGAATTATCCACTTCTAATTTAATAAGTACTCACCAAAATCACAGTTAACTTACAGTAATTGCTTATAATTTGTAGTAGCTTTTTATAATATAAAAAATGTAAGGTTTCTCTGTTTAAAAAATCTTGATATAGTAGAAACAAACCAACCCTCACATTGTTTTTGGTGCCTGTATAATGACAAATACCTTTGAAATACATTAATAGTTTCTATACATCTCATGTAAAAACTAAAATATAGTGAGAATCTGGTAAGTAAATGTGAAAGGTACAAGAGAGAAACAGAAACTTGCCTGTGTCGCAACGAACTGACTCTAGATTGACAGCTAGGGAGCCTACATGGGACCGAACCAGGCCCTCTGCGTGTGAGTAACAGTTTTGTAGCTTGGTCTGTTTGTAGGAGCCCTGGCAGTGGGAGCAGAATGTACCCCTAGTGTATGAACTGGCTTTTTGAAACACAATCCATATGGTGGGAAGCCTTGCTCAGCCTTGATGCAGGGGAGTGGGGGTATGTGATTGGTCCTGCTTCAACTAAATGTGCCAGGCTTTGTTGACTCCCCATGGGAGGCCTTACCCTTTCTAAGGAGCAGATGGGGTAGGTTAAGGGGAGGTAGGGAAGGAGGGGAGAGGGGATGGAAGGGGAATTGTGGTTGGTATGTAAGATAATTATATTTATATTACATATATATGCATGAAATAGATAAAAGAGGTGACTGCAGGGTTGATCACACCTCTATAAGCAGCTGTTGGAAGGAAAGTGTCTTTCTTCCCCTTCGGTCCAGAAGGTTCTCATTCCCGGGTACAAGCGCCATGTAGTTGGGAGTTCACTTCCAACCTTTTCCCAGGAAAAGATCATGGTTCCAATCCTGAGACCTGGAGTCTTTCTTCCTCAGCTAGGGCAACCTAGCATGCAACAGTTCTTTGGACACAATTAAGCAAATCAGCAAGGACAATGTGATCCCTAGTACTGTAGAGGCCCTGAAAATCAGGTAATTGCTGTATTCACAGTGCATAAGAGTAAATCAAGACCTAGTGTAAACCTCAGCAGGGTTTATCAACTACTCAGTTGAAAAAGCAAACATTTAAAAATAGGGCTCAGAGTTTGCTAACATAATAGTGAAAAAGGCCAGAGTTTAAATTTTAAAAGTTTTCATCCCAAGAATAAGAAAAAACACAAGCCTGAATGTTAAAAAGACAGCACAGCCAGGTGCACACCTACAATCTTAGCACTTAAAAGGTGGAGGCAAGCAGATCAGGAGTTCCAGGCCATTCTCAGCTGTACAGCAGCTATGAGCCCAATTCTGACATGGGATATATCAAAGCAAATACTGTACTTAAGACCTATGAGACTCTGCCCAAAACCAACAAAAAAGGAAAAAAAATTAACAATGCCAACTGTAATGATTTTCTCCAAATTGAAACAATCCCTCCTGGAGATGAGGACCAGCTGGTAATACTCAGGAAATTTATCAAACTCACCAATGGGAAAAAACTCACATAGCTTTTAAACAGTAGTTTCTGGGAAGAGGAAAGTCTTCAACAGAGCTGCCTAAAGTTGTACAGGCAGCTTCAAGGATACAAGGAGCCATCACCCATGCAAGGATAAAATTCTCAGTAATAAACTGCCTCTGAACCACCCCATGTTCCTTCTGTAAGCAATCCCCATAAAGTCACTGATTTACCAAGCTGGACATGAATGGGACCATTTGGTCTGTCACCAGTGACCTACCTTGGAGATCATAAATGTTTGCTCATATCTCCCCAGGAAAAGTCATATAACACCAACACCACTGACACCATCATGAATCAGATGATAGGATTAGCGGACAAGAACTTGAAAACAACAATAAAATATGATTCAATCCACAATTATAAACTGTCTTAAAGTAAATAAAAATACAAAGCCAACAAACCATAAAGAAAAGAATACAGAATAACCTCAACCCTCTCTGCCAAAAGAGTTCATAATGGAAAATGTAAAAATCTTGCCACTAGTAGTCTATTACTGTAGTGTTGAGATGACAGAGAATAGAATTGGTGAGCTTGAGGATCCAAAAATAGAACTTACCCAAATGGATCATCAGATAAATACACCAAAAAGAATGAACAAAGTTTTGGGAACCAGTAAGAAAACAATAAAAGATTAAACATTTACATCATGGGTGTCTCTAAAGAAGAATGAGGGGTTAAACCAATATTTATTTATGTTTTTATGAATTTTTTATTGATTTTTATTGAGCTCTACATTTTTCTCTGCTCCCCTCCCTGCCTCTCCCCTCCTCTTTAACCCTCCCCATGCTCCCAATTTACTCAGGAGATCTTGTATTTTTCTACTTTCCATGTAGATTATGTATGTCTCTCTTAGGGTGCTCATTGTTGTCTAGGTTCTCTGGGATTGATTTGTGGGCTGGTTTTGTTTGCTTTATGTTTAAAAACCACTTATGAATGAGAACATGTGATACTTGTCTTTCTGGGTCTGGGTTACCTCACTCAAAATGATGTTTTCTAGCTCCATCCATTTGCCTGCAAAATTCAAGATGTCGTTATTTTTTTTCTGCTGTGTAGTGCTCCATTGTGTAAATGTACTACTTTTTTAAAATCCATTCTTCAGTCGAGGGGCATTTAGGTTGTTTCCAAGTTCTGGCTATAACTAACAATGCTGTTATGAACATAGTTGAGCACGTGTCCTTGTGGCACAATTGAGCATCCTTTGGATATATAACCAAAAGTGGTATTACTGGGTCTTGAAGAAAGTTGTTTCCTATTTTTCTGAGAAATCACCATACTGATGACCAATGTGGCTGTACCAGCTTGCACTCCCACCAGAAATGTAGGAGTGTTCCCTTTACCCCACAACCTCTCCAGCATACATTGTCATCAGTGTTTTTGATCTTGGTCATTCTTACAGGTGTAAGATGGAATCTCAGAGTTGTTTTGATTTGCATTTCTCTGATGACTAAGGATGTTGAACATTTCCTTAAGTATCTTTCAGCCATTTTATATTCCTTTGTTGAGAGTTCTCTGTTTAGGTCTGTACTCCATTTTTTTTTATTGAATTATTTGTTCTTTTGATGACCAAATTCTTGAGTTCTTTGTATATTTTGTAGATCAGACCTCTGTCTGATGTGGGGTTATTGAAGATCTTTTCCCATTCTGTAGGCTGTCGTTTTGTTTTGTTGACCTTATCCTTTGCTTTACAGAAGCTTTTCAGTTTCAGAAGGTCCCATTTATTAATTGTTTCTCTCAGTGTCTGTGCTGCTGGGGTTATATTTAGGAAGTGGTATCCTGTGCCAATGCATTCAAGTGTACTTCCCACTTTCGCTTCTATAAGGGTCAGTGTGGCTGACTTTATGTTGAGGTCTTTGATCCATTTGGACTTGAGTTTTGTGCATGGTGATAGATATGGATCTATTTTCATTCTTCTACATGTTGATATCCAGTTATCCCAGCACCATTTGTTAAATATGTTTTCTTTTTTTCATTTGTATTTTTTACTTCTTTGTCAAAAATCAGGTGTTCAAAGGTGTGTGGACTAGTATCTGGGTCTTCGATTCGGTTCCATTGGTCCTCATGTCTGTTCTTATACCAATACCAAGATGTTTTCAGTAGTGTAACTCTGTAGTAGAGTTTGCAGTCAGGGACTGTGATGCCTTCAGAAGTTCTTTTATTGTACAGGATTGTTTTGTCTAACCTAGGTTTTTTGCTTTTCCATAAGAAGTTGAGTACCGTTCTTTCAAGGTCTGTGAAGAATTTTGCTGGGATTTTGATGGGCATTGACTGAATCTGTAGATTGCTATTGCTAAGATTGCCATTTTTACTATGTTAATTCTACTTACCCAAGAGCATTGGATATCTTTCCACTTTCTGGTGTCTTCTTCAATTTCTTCCTTCAAAGATTTAAAGTTCTTGTCATACAAGTCTTCCACTTGTTTGTATCCCAATATTTAAATAGTGACTGGAAATTTTCATAATTGGTGAAAGACATAAAATCTATGAAGATGAATAAACTTCAAATAGGTTATTCCTACATAAAGAAATAAAAATTAAACTTTAGAAAAGTAAAGATGCAGAAAGAGCTTAGAAAACAGCCATAGAAAGTACTATATTTCCTAGAGTGAGCATAATTGTTTGACAGCAAATTTGTTATCTGAACACATGATGTTCAGGTAGTAGAATATATCTTTTTTCTGCTCTTCTAAGAATAGAATTCTAAGAATAGAATATATCTTAATTGCTTAAAAATTGTTACCTGTGAATACTATGCTCATCAACATCATCATTCAGAATTAACAAGAAAGACAATCTCTAATAGGCACTGACCTTCAACAATGAAAAGCAAGCAATACAAAGAGCATGAAAATGATAGGCTTTAATGGTGTACCTGAGTTCTCCAAACCACATGTGATGATTGCAACAAAAATCAAAGCAGCAGCTGATGCTCCAAACGACATTACATACAATCATGCAGGCAACTCCATGACATTGGACCAACTGCTGTCAACATTTTATTATATTATTAATGATATAATATTAATTAATATTAATAATATAATTGTATATTATTAAATATACAAATTTCTGCAAATCTTCTCTCTCTCTGTTCCCCTGGATCTGATCACCATTCTCATTTCCAGGTCTGCAACAGAACACCCAGGACAGCCTTCCCTGATCTCTGTTCCCATCTCCTGTGGATCCCACAGACCTTCTTCTTATGACCTTCCTGTCCCAATTCATTGCTTTGTCCCATTCCCAACTCCAGCAGGCATCTGTTACAACAAGGACTCCTCCTCCCCGGCAACAAGCAGGCAGAAGGGAGACCTGTACCTCTCTGTCTGCTCCTGAGATCCAATTCCCCCAGTCTTATACCCAGCTCTGTAGCAGAAAACCTTCTTCAGTCTCCCTTTCTTCTGACCCTACTCCCAACAGATCATAGAGATCTTCTGCCTCAACCTTACTTCCCTGAACTCATCCCATTATCCCAGCCTCTGAACACCACCTGTCATTCACTGGAAACACACTTGCTGAGCAGTCCAGGGAAATATATAGTACCTTATTCAGTCATCATCAGAGAAGATCCCTCCTGCAGCAGACAGGAACAGATGCAGAGACCCACAGCCAGACATTATGGAGAGAGAGAGTCCTAGCTCTAAATGGGATACCTCACCCCCCCCCAGAATCCTGCAGAAGAGTCAGAAAAAGTGTACGAGCCAGAAAGGTTGGGGGATACCAGAACGAGAGCCTCTGCACCAATTCAGCAAGGCTCATATGAGCTCAAAGAGGTTGAAGGAGCAAGCACAGGACCTACACGCCTCTGCATTGGGCCCTCTTTGTACACAGTGTAGCTTTCAGCTTAGTATTTTGAAAGCACTAGTGAGTGATGAGTGGGTCTCCGATTCTTGTGCCTGTTTGTGGGGCTCTGTTCCCTGTTGGGTTGCCTTGTCCAGCCTCTGTATGATGTTCTTTGCTTTGTCTTATATTTTGGTTGTTATCTCTTAGAAGCCTGTTCTTTTCCAATGCGAGACAGAAAGGGGGTGGACCCAGAGGGGAGGGAAAGTGGTGAGAAATTGGGAGGAAGAGTGGAAGGGGAAACTGTAATCATAATATATTGCATGAGAAACAAATCCGTTATCAATAAAAGGAAAAGAAAGAAAAAGTAATTCCCCTGACATTGATAGCCCTTGCTCAGCTCTTTAGGCTTGGCCCCTTGCTTCGTCTCCTTGGGTCTCCTTGTGCTTCAGTTGTCATATTAGAAAACTTACAGATCTCTAGAAAGAATCTCAGCTTCAAAATTCTAGAAATCCAATCATTTTATTTTGACTTGAGGTTCTAGGTACAATGGAAATGAAAACCTAAAAATCCTTAAGCTTTAACACCATTCCCATTTCAGGTCTGTTTCTTGAACTTGTATTTGATTTTGCCTGCTCTTATCTCTGTTGACTGTCAGGAAACCCTGGAACATTTTATAAATTGTTCTCTGTGCCTGGGTAATAGAGTAGCTGTGGAAAAGGAACTAAAACATGATTCCTAAAAGGAAGGCAAAAATCAAACTATGATCTTTGTATAGCATTAAGGTATCCCTGAGGCAGTGCCCTCCTCAATGTATATAAGAGAACCTTTCCTCTTTTGGGTTTTCATTGTGTGAACATAGCTGTCTTGGTTTGGATCACAGCTGGGTGACAGTCAGCTCTATGGAACTGGATGGAAGGAAAGACTCATTGCTACCCACTATGCCCCCTTCTCCCACAGAGAGCATGGCCAGTTTCTACATTCTTAACCTCTCCTAATACTTCAGCCAATGGTTTTAGAGAGCCATTCAGCAGATGCTTCTGTCCACTAGGCATGAGTGACAGCAAGCCCAGCAGTGTGCATATGGTGAAGCTAATTTTGACCATCTGAGTAGCCATAGATAGTCCCCTACACACCCCTTCAAATAATGGGATGTTGGGCATTAACCACAGCTTGGGGGTTATTCCTAAAAGCACTACTCTTGGGATCACTAGGGCATGTCTACCTATGAGCTGATGGAGCCTTGAAAAGGAAGATAGAAGAGAAAGATGAAGCTGGGGAATCCCGGTGTGGGGTGATTCTTGATGGTGGAGGCGTCTATTGAAATTAGAGCCACATAAATGGATGGAGCTAGAGAACATCATATTGAGTGAGGTAACCCAGACCCAGAAAGACAAATATCATATGTACTCACTCATAAGTGGCTTTTAGACATAAGCAAAGAAAACCAGCCTACAATTCACAATCCCAGAAAACCTAGACAACAATGAGGACTCTAAGAGAGACATACATGGATCTAAACTACATGGGAAGTAGCAAAAGACAAGATCTCCTGAGTAAACTGGGAGCATGGGGATCATGGGAGAGGGTTGAAGGGGAGGGGGAAGGAAGGGAGGGGTGTTGTAGGAGGTTTCTGCCACACCCAGACTTCCGAAATAACCACACAGAAACTGTATTAATTAAATCACTGCTTAGCCCATTAGATCTAGCTTCTTATTGGCTAACTTTTACATATTAATTTAATCCATGTCTATTAATCTGTACATCACCATGAGGTTGTGGTCTACCAGCAAAGTTTCAGCATGTCTGTCTCCAGCAGCGGCTCCATGGCTTCTCTCTGACTCTGCCTCCTTTCTTCCAGCATTCAGTTTTGTTTTCCCTGCCTAGCTCTGCTCTACCCTATCACAGGCCTAAGACAGTTTCTTTATTAACCACTGATATTCACAGCATACAGAGAGGAATCCCACATCACCTCCCCTTTTCTGTTTAAATAAAAAAGGAAGGTTTTAACTTTAACATGGTAAAATTACATATACAAAACATTTATCAAGCAAGAATTATAGTTACAATATTTATATCTACTTTATCTTTTATCATAACTAAGGAAAACTATAATTATACCTATCTATTCTTCAACTCCATCAAAGACCCCAGAAGGATATACTATTACCTAAGTACACAGGAAGTGTACTGTAAATAACTTCCAAAACTCTAGAATTGACAGAGACTTCTTGCTACCTGGATAATCACCCAAAGTTCTTCTGTACCATTGTGGCTTCCATCTTCTGCCCAAAGGTCCATAGTGTCTAGCAGACTTTTCCACGAAGCAGGAAATTTCAAAGACAGTTCTGCCTATATTGGCAGTTTGTCAGTCATTTTCTTCTGTGTCTTGCAGAATGTCTGGCAGACTCTTTCATGATGTAGGAACCCCGAAGGACGGTCTCACCTTTAGGAAATTTCAGTGCTTAAAAATGTTTAGCAGAGAAAAATGTATAGTTCAATAAAATCAATAAAAAAAGAAATTAGAGACACAGATAACCAGAGTTGATGGCCTTGAGTACCAAGAGTCTCTGGTATCCTGTTTCCCAAAGATAAGTCTCCAGAAATATTGGTGGGAAATAATCTGTAACAACATCAAAAATTCAAGAACATCTGAAACAAATTAATTAAAACTGGTAAAATCTTATGGAAGACCCATAATACAGCTGATGTTGCTTCAGACTAGTGGAGTATGCTGAATATTAAAAGCATTTTTCAGTCAGACCCAGTCTGATAGAGGCATGTACTCCCTTTCCTTCTAGTTTTTTATGCGATGACTTTTTTCTTTTACCTTTTCTTATATTTCCATCTGGATAACTTAGTTTACACTTGATTTAGGGGATTTCATGGTTTTCATTTAATTTTGTCCTGTAGTTTTCTTCAGAAGGTGCTCTTGTTTTATTTGTGGATGAGTTTTCCACAAGTCTGGCCTTGAGCATCCTCAAAGAAGTGACCAAACTTAGAGATTTTCACAGATATGCAGGAGTGTGAGGCCCAAGTCCTCCAAGAGAGCACTCAATTGTGTGCAACAGAGAACGAAGGAGCCAGGCTGGACTGAGAGCATTTGTCCACATTTGTCCAGGCATCAGACCAGGCGAGGTTGGGCAAGGAAAGAGAAGAGGGGAAGAGAAGCAAAGGAAGACGGACAGTGATGTCATGCCATTGGCTACTATCAGCCAGTGTTTTTAATAAAACATCTCTATGGAGGGAGTCAGGTCCCAGGGCTTCTCCAGCTGTTGCATAGTATAAACACTGTTACCTGTCCCTGGATAGGGCACAAAAGAGGAGTGCTGTGTGGTAGCATTGATAGCAATCCTGGGAGCATTGCCAATCACAGTGCCCATCTCAGGTCCACAGGCGATGTGGAAATGAGACCACAGAAGAAGTCAATGAAATATGGAGCCACTACAGTGGGATTGAGATGACTCCACAGCCCAGGCCTATGGAAGCAGGCGCTATCTGAAAATGAGAACCTAGGGCCTTGTGTCCTATAGACCTGATTGTTCAGATTCTCCCTAGATTGCCTGAGTGATTGAAGGGTTCTCTGGTATATGTCTTAACGTAGCTGTAGATAGTTTTCTTAATAAATATTGATGGAGGAGGAAACAATAAAACTTAAAGACCTTCATATTTCTTCTTTATTTATCCTTCAAATAATAGGAAAAACTAACAGAATTTCTAAGACTATCAGTGGATTATGAGAAGAGGCTTAAGGGCAGTCATTCTCTTACAACATTATCATCACTTTATTACGGTTCATCAAGGTTTAGTCACTTCTTCTAGGGTTTATCATCTAACACATATGCGCTCTAAAAGCATTTGAAAGGGTACAAAATGACTGCATTCTCTATTCCATCTTACAGTTCTTAAAAGTCCATTAAATCCATTGTATTAAAATTACAATTATAGCTTCCATGTAGCTGATAATAAAATTTACAAATACATCCATAACCTGATTCATAAATTCAAGTATGTAACACTGAAAGCATTTTGAAAATCTGTCTGCATTTTTGTTGTTTTGTATTTGAATGTCATTCCTCTCGAGTAAATTTATGCAAGCGTTCAAGAGAGCACGGCCTTGTTATCTGTGAAGAAAACATTTGGAAGGCACTTGTTTCGTATGCTAAGTTACGATATGCTCATAACTATCAGCTCTCCAGATGATCATCTGTAGTAGAGATACAAAATACAGTTCTGTTTGTTTCCAATATTTACAGTGGAAATTGACTTCTAGTGTGAACCAGCCTAACTCTCACAGCTACCACAAAGTCTCCTGGGTTCCCATAAACTCTAGGAAACATAAAAACCACGTGACTACAACAGGTATGAGCAGGAATTTGGTAGCCAAACATTTCACAAACATTCTATGTGAAACTGTGAGGAAGGGAAACTTTGAACACATGTTTTTAATTAAAATGCAATTACATCACTTTTCCATTCCTTTTCCTTCCTCTAACCCCTCCCAACCCCTCAACTCCCTTTAAAAGTTATGACCTCTTTTGGTTAGAAGGAAATTCTCATAGGGCCTGACCCCTAGGCGAAGAACTACAGGCACTAATGGCTGCTGAGGGAGGGAGAATTAGCTTCTTCCAGAAATGAGGCCCTAATTGTTTATCCAATACAAGTGGTCAGCCAGGAAATCACATACACACAAACAACAGCATCAGATCCAGCAGGTTCTTTTTACATATCTGTGCATATGTATGCACATCTATATGCAATAATAACCACCAAAGGGCAACATTTAAATATCTGTCTCCATGTTCTCTTTTTTAAAGGACATGGCATAAATATTAGCTATAACAAGTCAAAGAGCTAAATGTAAAACATGACCATGACATTCCTAACAGTATAGAATCTGGAAACTCAGAAGTTTGGCTAAACATTTTCTGTATAATATGCTCTGTGAAGGAGATAACTGATTTTCTAGATTCATTAAAGTTTTCTGCTCAGTGAAAGATATTGTCCAAAGAATGAAGAGGCAAACCACAGACTAGAAGAAACTATTAGCAAAAGATATATCTGATAAAAGATTATTATGCAGAATACACAAAGAATGAATAAAATTCAAAAATAACAAAACGATTCAATTTAAAAAAATGGGTCAAAGGCCTCAACAGATAACTCACCCAAGAAGATAAAGAATGGCAGAAAATAATATAAAAATATATTCCAATCACCTTTTGTCAGTCAATAAAGATAACCACAATAGATTACTGCACAAAACCCAAAACACTGACAGAGCACATCCTGATACATTCAACAGAAACTCTCATTCATTGATGACAGAAACACAAAACAAAAGAGTCTCTTTGGAAGACAATGTAGGAGCTTCCCATGAAACATAACACACTTTTAATTTATGATGAAGCAATTCTGTTCCTTAGTACCTTCCCCAAAATTTTAAGTTCCTGTCCTGATAAAAACTAGTCTGTGGATGCTTATAGCAGCTTTTTACATAATTGTTAAAATTTGGAAGAAATAAAGATATTATTCAGTGGGTAATAGGTAGACAATCTAGTATGGCTGGAAATCAGAATATTATTCTGTGTTGAAAACAAACAATTGTGTTGTGTCTTGGAAAGATACAATAAAAGCTAAAGTGTATATTACTAAATAAGAGGATCCAGTAAAAACAGATTCAAAAAAATCTCCATACTACATGATTCCAACTGTGTGACATCTTAGAAAAAGAAAACTATGGTGTCAGTAAAATAATTAGTATTTACTAGTGTTAAGAAGGAGAAGAAGCCAATACCAAGCTCTTTTCATTACTGTGGCTCTATAATAGAGTTTGATGTTAGGGATGGTAATGCCTCCAGAAGTTCCTTTATTGTATTGGATTGTTTTGGCTATCCTGGGTTTCTTGTTTTTCCATATAAAGTTAATTATTGTTCTCTCGGGGTCTATGAAGAATTTTGTTGGGATTTTGAAACAGAGACATTAACCAATGGAATAGAATTGAAAACCCAGATATTAATCCACAAACCTATGAAGACTCGATTTTTGACAAAGAAGCTAAAATTATACAATGGAAGAAAGAAAAACAAATGGTGCTGGCATAACTGAATGTCAACCTGTAGAAGAATGAAAATAGATCCATATATATCACCATGCACAAAACTCAAGTCCAAATGGATTAAAGACCTCAATATAAATCTGACTACACTGAACCTGATAGAAAAGAAAGTGGGAAGTAGTCTGTAATACATGGCCACAGGAGACCACTTCCTACATATAACCCCAGTAACACAGACAATAAGAGCAACAATGAATAAATGGGACCTCCTGAAACTGAGAAGCTTCTGTAAAGCAAAGGACACAGTCATTAAGACAAAAAAGCAACCTACTGAATGGGAGAAGATCTTCACCAACCCCACATCAGACAAAGATCTGATCTCTAAAATATATAAGGAACTCAAGAAACTAGACATTAATAACCCAATTAAAAAATGGAGTACTGAAATGAACAGAGAATTCTTAACAGAAGAAGTTCAAATGGCCAAAAGATATTTAAGGACAAGTTCAACTTCCTTAGCTATCAGGGAAATGCAAATCAGAGCAACTTTGATATACCATCTTACACCTGTCAGATTGGCTAAAATCAAAAACACCAATGATAGCCTATGCTGGAGAGGATGTGGAGTAAGGGGAACACTCATCCATTGATGGTGGGAATGCAAACTTGTGCAACCACTTTGGAAATTAGTGTGGCAGTTTCTCAGAAAATTGGGAGTCAACCTACCTCAGGAGCCAGCAATATCGCTCTTGAGAATATACCCAAGAAATGCCCAATCATATTACAAAAGCATTTGTTCAACTATGTTCATAGCAGCATTATTTGTAATAGCCAGAATTTGGAAACAACCTAGATGCCCCTCAATGGAAGAATGGATAAAGAAAGTGTGAAATATATACACATTAGAGTACTACTCAGCGGTAAAAATACAATGACATCTTTGACATCTTGAATTTTGCATGCAAATGGATGGAAACAGAAAACACTATCCTGAGTGAGATAATCCAGACCCAAAAATATGAATATGAACCTTCGTCTGGCGACAGATGGAGATAGAAACAGAGACCCACATCGGAGCACTGGACTGAGCTCCCAAGGTCCAGTTGAAGAGCAAAGGAGGGAGAATATGAGCAAGGAAGTCAGGACCACAAGGGGTTGGTCCACCCACTGAGACAGTGTGCCTGATCTAATGGGAGTTCACCAAATCCAGCTGGACTGGGACTGAACAAGCATGGGATCAAACTGGACCCTCTGAATGTGGGTCACAATTGAGGCAGACTGAGAAGCCAATGATAATGGCACTGGGATTTGTCTCTACTGCATGTACTGGCTTTTGGGGATCCTGTTCTATTTGGATGAGTAACTTCCTAAGCCTGGATGGGGCCTTGGACTTCCCACAGGGCAGGGTACCCTGCCATCTCTTAGGACTGGAGCAGGAGGGGGAAGGCTGAGTGGGGGAGCAGGAGGGAAGTGGGAGGAGGTGAGGAAGTAGAAATTTTGAATGGTATTATTTATAAAGTAATAAAAAATTATTAGGAAAAAAAGGAGAAGAAGATGACAAAAGAAAGACCTTTAAGGTGGTGGAAATACATGGCATAACAGTCAGTGCATCCTATACATCTGTCAAAGAATGCACAACACCAAGAAGGAACCCAAAAGAAACCACAGACTGGAGTGATATGAACAAGTTGATGGAGGGTTAGAGACTGTGATGAGACATAACTTTAGTGGAGGTCACTAAAGGGGAGAGGCCACCTGCCCCCACCTGGAGAGGCCCTAGCCCCTGGGGATTATCCTGTGCTCCACTCCCACCCAGCATAGCTCCAGAGACCTGGAAGCCGCCTTCCTATACTCCCAACCACCCTCCCCATGGCATCTGAGACCACTGGAGTGTTGGCTACACCTACACTTGGAGAGGTGAGTATCTAGCTCCTGGAGGGACATCCTATGCCCAACCCTGACACACTGGAGCCTCAGAAATCTGGGAGCAGCCTCCCTACACCACCAAACACCCCCTATGGTATCTGCAGCCACCAGAATCTTGGCCCTGTATACACCTGGAGGAGCTTCAGACCCTAAACAGCATTCACCAGAGGCACAGACCCAGAACAATCACCTAAGACACAGGCCACACTCGCACCAATTGGAAAAAGAGGGACCCTCGTGAAGCACAAGCCCCACCTGCACCCACTGGAAGAAGAGATGGGAAGATCGCAGTGTAAGAACACATTCAACAACATAAAGACCAGTATGGCACCACCAGAAACTAGTGGTTCTACACGAGCAAGACTTGAATATCCCAATGCAAATGAAACAGAACAACCTTAAAAATATCTTTGTGATGATGATAGAGACCATTAAAGAAGAAATGAAAAATTCCCTTAAAGAAGTATAAGAAAAGACAAACAAAAAATTGGAAGAAATCAACAAATCCATACAGAAACCAAAGAAAGCCAAGAAAAAGACAATCTAACAGGTGAAAGAAATGGTTCAAGACTTGATGACTGAAATAGAGGCAATAAAGAAAACACAAACCGAGGGAGTTCTGGAAATGGAAAATCTGGGTAAACAAACAGGAACTACAGCTGCAAGCATAACCAACAGAATACAAAAGACTTCTGGAAGAGAGAATCTCAAGTGTTGAAGATATGATAGAGGAAATAGATTCATTGGTCAAAGAAAATATTAAAACCAACAAATTATTAACACAAAATATACAGGAAATCTGAGATACCATGAAAAGACCAAACTTAAGAACAATGGGGATAGAATAAGAAGTCCAGCTCAAAGGCAAAGAAAATATATTCAATAAAATCTTAGAAGAAAACTTTACCAACCTTAAGAAGGATGTGCCTGTGAAAGTACAAGAAGCTTACAGAACACAAAATAAACTGGACAAAAAAAGTTCCCTTGCCACATAACAAACAAACCACTAAACATACAGAGCAAAGAAAGAATATTAAGAGCTTCAAAGGAAAAAGGCCAACTAACATATTGGAATTACACCTGACTTCTCAATGGAAACTCTGAAAGCTAGAAGGTACTGGATAGATGTTCTGCAGAAACTAAGAGACCACAGATGCCATCCCAGACTACTATACACAGCAAAGCTTTCAATCTTCACAGGCAGAGAAAGCAAGATATTTTGTGACAAAACCATATTTAGACAATAGGTATCTACAAGTCCAGCCCTACAGAAAGTACCAGAAGGAAAACTCAAATGCAAGAAAGCTAGCTACACCCACAAAACACAGGCAAAAGATAAATCCACACCAGAAAATTCAAAGAAGGAAAACACACACATCATATCACCACCACCAACAAAACCAAAAATAACAGGTACTAACAATCACTGGTCAATAACATCTCTTAATATCAATGGACTCAATTTGTCAATAAAAAAACACAGACTAACAGAATGGATATGAAAACAGGATCCATCCTTCTGCTGCATACAAAAACACACCTCAACTTCAAAAACAGACTTTACCTCAGAGTAAAGGGTTGAGAAAAGATTTTCCAATCAAATGGACCTAAGAAACAAGCAGGTGTAGCTATCCTAATATCTAACAAAATACTCTTCAAACTAAAATTAATCTAAAGAAATAAAGAAGGACATTTCATATTCATCACAGAAAAAATCCATCAAGATGAAGTCTCAATTCTGAACATCTATGCCCCAAATACAAGGGCACCCACATTTGTAAAAGAAACATTACTAAAGCTTGAATCATGACTCAAGCTCTACACACTAATAGTGGGAGACTGCAACACCCAAGTCTCACCACTGGACAGGATTACCAGACAGAAACTTAACAGAGAAATAAAGGAACTAACAGATATTATGACTCAAATGGGTTTATAGAACATTCCACCTAAACATGAAAGAATATACCTTTTTCTCAGCACCTCATGGATCCTTCTCAAAAACTGACCACATACTCAGCAACAAAGCAAACTTCAACAGATTTAAAAAATGGAATTACCCCCTGTATCTTATTGGATCACCATGATTAAAGTTAGAATTCAACAACAACACTAATTGCAGAAAGCCCACAAACTCATAAAAACTGAATAATACTTAACTGAATCACCCCTGGGTCAAGGAAGAAATAAAGAAATTAAAGAATTCCTAGAATTCAATGAAAATGAATATACAACATGCCCATGAAAGCAGTGCTAAGAAGGAAGTTCATAGCATTAAGTGCCTACATAAAGAACCTGGAGAAATCTCATACTAGCAACTTAACAGCATACCTGAAAGCTCTAAAACAACAAGAAGTAAACTCACCCAGGAGGAATATATGACAGAAAATAATCAAACTGAGGGCTGAATACATAAAATAATTCATCAATAAAATAGAAACAAAGAAAGCAGTGCAAAGAATCAATGAGACAAAGAGTTGGTTCTTTGAGAAAATCAACAAGATAGACAAGCCCTTATCCAAACTAACCAAAAGGCAGAGAAAGAATATGCAAATTAGCATAATCAGAAATGAAATGGGGGACATAAGAACAGATACAGAGGAAGTCCAGAGAATCATCCAATCACACTTCAAAAACCTGTGCTCCCCCAAATTGGAAAACATAAGCATAATGGACAATTTTCTGGATAGATACTACATAACATAACTACATAATATACTAATAATTTATTATTGATACATTAAATCAATAATAAAACAACAATTTAAATAGACCTATAACCCCTAAGGAAATAAAAGCATTCATCAAAATCTCCCAACAACAACAACAAAAAGCCCAGGGCCAGATGGTTTTAGTGCAGTATTCTACCAGAATTTCAAAGAAGAGCTAATACCAATACCCTTCAAATTGTTCTACAAAATATAAACAGAAGGGGCATTACCAAACTCTTTTTATGAGACATCAATTACCCTGGTACCAAAAGCACACAAAGATGCAACTAAGAAAGAGAATTACAGACCAATCTCCCTAATGAACATTGAGGCAAAAATACTCAATAAAGTACTGGCAAATGGAATCTAAGAACACACCAGAAAAATCATCCACCATGTAAGTAGCTTTCATCTCAGAGATTCAGGGATGGTTCAACATATGAAAATTCATCAATATAATCCACCATATAAAGAAACTGAAAGAAAAAAAATCCACAAGATCATCTCATTAGATGCTGAAAAGGCATTTGTCAAAATCCAAAACCCCTTGATAAAGGTCTTGAAGAGAGCAGGGATACAATGAAAATTCTTAAACATAAGAAAGGCAATATACAGCAAGTATATTATGATAGTTTACATAAGTGACCCCAAAAAAATCTACTATGGAACTTTTATACTTCAATAATGTGGCAGGATACAAAATTAACTCAAAAATATCAGTAGCCCTCCTATATACAGGTGATAATGGGCTGAGAAAGAAAACAAAGAAATATCACCCTTCACGATAGACACAAACAGCATAAAATATGCTGGGGTAACTCTAACCAAACAAGTGAAATACCTGTATGACAAGAACTTTAAGTTTTTAAAAAGGGAAACTGAAGAATATATCAGAAAATAGAAAGATATCCCATGTTCTCGGATAGGTAGGATCAACAGAGAAAAAATGGCAATTTATTAAAAACAATCTACAGATTCAAGGCAATGCCCATCAAAATCCTAGCACAATTCTTCCCAGACCTTGGAAGAACAATACTCAGCTTCATATGGAGAAACAAAAAACCCAGAATAACCAAAACAATCCTGTACAATAAAGGAACTTCTGGAGGCGTCACCATCCCTGACATCAAGCTCTACTATAGAGCTATCATAATGACAACAGAAAGAGACAGGTGGACCAATGGGACTGAATCGAAGACCCTGATATTAACCCTCCCACCTATGAATACCTGAATTTTTACAAACAAGATAAACTTATGCAATGGAAAAAAAGAAAGCACTACCAACAAATGGTAATGGCATAACCAGATGTCGACATATACAAAAATGATTATAAATCCATATGTATCCCCATGCACAAAACTCAAGTCCAGATGGATCAGTGACCTCAACATAAATCCAGCCACACTGAATTTCATAGAAAAGAAAGTGGGAAGTAGCCTTGAATGCATTGACACAAGAGACCATTTCTTGAGTATAGCACCAGTAGCACAGATACTGAGATCAACAATTAATAAATGGAAACTCTTAAAACTGAGAAGCTTCTGTAAGTCAAAGGACAATAAGACAAAACGACAGCCTACAGAATGGAAAAAAATCTTCACCAACCCTACATCTGACAGAGGGCTAATCTCCAAAATATACAAAGAACTCAAGAAACTAGATATCAAAATCTCAAATAATCCAATTAAAAATGGGGTACAGATCTAAAGAGAGTAATCTCTTAGATTAGATTAGAGAATTCTCAACAGAGTAATCTCAAATGGCTGAAAGGCACTTAAGAAAATGCTCAACATCCTTGGCAATCAGAGAAATGAAAATCAAAATGACTCCGAGATATTATCTTTCACCTATCAGAATGGCTAAGATCAAAAACACTAAGGAAAGCTTGTACTGGAGAGGATGTGGAATAAGAGGAACACTCCTCAATTGCTGGTGGGAATGCAAACTTGTATAGTCACATTGGAAATCAGTATGGTGAATTCTCAAAAAATTGGGAATCAATCTACCTCAAGAGCCAGCAATACCACTCTTGGGCATATACCCAACGGATGCTCAATCATACTAGAAGGGCATTTGCTCAACTACATTAATAGTAACATTATTTATAATAGCCAGAACCTGGAAACAACCAAATGCCCCTCAAGCAAAGAATGGATAAAGAAAATGTGGCACATTTACACAATGGATATACTACTCAATGGCAAAAAACCACAATGACATCTTGAAATGTGCAGGCAAATGGTTGGAACTAGAAAAAGCCATCCTGAGTGAGGTAACCTAGACATAGAAAGACAAACATGGTGTGTACTCACTCATAAGTGGATATTAGACATAAAGCAAAGGACAACCAGCCTACACTCCACAACTCCAGAGAAGACAGGAAACAAGGTGAAGAACTCTAAGAGAGACATATATGGACCCCCCCCACCCCGGGGAAGGGGAAGTAGACAAGATCTCTTTAGTAAATTGGCAGCATGGGGGGTAAGGGTGGTAGGGGAGTGTGGAGGGGAGAAGGGGAGCAGGGAGTGGAACATGAGCAATCAGGAAGGTCAAGTTCAGTGAAGGTCAGAGAGGAAGAACAAGGAAAGAGATACCTTGACAAAGGAAACCATCATGGGGTTAGCGAGAATCCAGGCACTAGGGAAATTTCCAAGAATCCACGAGGATGACCCCAGCTAGGAATCTAAACAATAGTGGGAGGGGGCCTGAACTACCCTTCCCATGTAAACAGATTGATGACATTAATCGTCATCGTAGAACCTTCATTCAGTAACTGACGGAAGCAGATGCAGAGATCCACAGCTAAGTACTGAGCCGAACTCCTGGAGTCCAGTCATAGGGAGGGAGGAGCAAAATTATGAGCAAAGGGACCAAGACCATAATGGGGGAAACCCACAGAAACAGCTGACCTGAGCAAGTGGTAGCTCACTGACTCTAGACTGATAGAAGAGGAACTTTTATTAGACCAAACTGGGTCCTCTGAATGTGGTTGACAGTTGTGTTGCTTCGGCAGTTTGTTGGGTCACTAGCAGAGAAACTAGTATTTATCCATAGTGCAAGAAGTGGC
This sequence comes from Ondatra zibethicus, assembly GCA_004026605.1. Classification (NCBI taxonomy): domain Eukaryota; kingdom Metazoa; phylum Chordata; class Mammalia; order Rodentia; family Cricetidae; genus Ondatra; species Ondatra zibethicus. The sequence goes on along the minus strand of PVIU01020948.1, from coordinate 12,946 downwards.
TCTTTGGAGCCCATTCCCTAAAGAGGGATACCTTGCTCAGCCTATATACAGGGGTTGGCATGGCATTTGGGGGCCTTGGTCCTGCCTCAAGTTATGTGACAGACTTTGTTGACTCCCCATGGGAGGACTCACCCTCTCTGAGGAGTGGGTGGGGTGGGGTGGAGAGAAATTGTAGGGAGCTGGAGGACAGGAAGGAGAGGGAACTGGGATTTGTATGTAAAATAAGATTGTTTTAAAAAATAAAAAGAAAGGGGAGAGGCTATGTATGTGTGATATAAGGAGCTTATGTGTAATCTCTGTGCTTTCTGCTCTATGTTGCTGTTTAAAAAATAGAAGTGTAAATATTAAAATACTCATGGCATCCAAAAATAAGAGAAACAGGAAGAGTGATAAAACCCACAAAGCTGTCCAGATCTCCTGGTGTGTGTGTGTGTGAGAGAGAGAGAGAGAGAGAGAGAGAGAGACAGAGAGAGACAGAGAGAGACACACAGACACACAGACACACACACACAGAGAGAGAGAGAGAGAGAGAGAGAGAGAGAGAGAGAGAGAGAGAGAGAGAGAGAGGAGACTGAGACAGACACCTAGAGTACATCTACCCCTCTTCTCTTATTCCCCAGGGGAAGTTGCTACAACCACTAGAAGCCTGGAGAAAGTGAGCCTGGTAACAGGGAAATATGGCCGTCTCAGGTTGTATCTAGTATTATCAACATACTGAAAAGAACCCCAAACACTCTCTTAACCCAAGAAAATTGCCTCATCCTCAAAGGTGAAGAAAGCATGTCTGGTATACATATACAAGTACCCAAATGACTTTGCAAACAGACACATGCACAAGTTCTCTGAAGAAAGAAAAATGCAATATATTTTACTTTTTCTGTTATAATTTTTTGAGGAATGAAATTAAATTGTTACCAAGGAAAAACTTTAAGTAAGGGCCATGTGTAACAAAGTCACTACCTCTTTCAAAATCATTGTGAGACCTGTTCCCCAAATAGGAAAACCTTCCCTTGATGGATGCCCAGGGGCAGAGGATTCCTGATAAAGGTGATCTGCACTCTGCTGTTCTGGAAAGGGAACATTGGTGAGGGCATGAGGCAGAGGTGGGGGCTCCTCACACCAGCAGTTCAGGTCTAGCATCCCTAGTGCAGCATCAAGTAATCATGTATTTACAGTCTTTCCCAAATCACTCTTGTTGAAGCCTCTTGATGGTCCAGAGAAAAGAGAAAGTGGTTGCAGAAGTACATACAGGTTTGAGTTTAGGCCTACAAACTTCCTGAGATGCCACAAAGGGAAATAGCAAATTTTAATCTTAGGGAAGGATTAAATTAACAATTAAATCAAATTTAATTGTTAATAAAGGGCAAATTTGTTCTCACTTTATGGAGACTGGGCTCATCTAAAATACACACACACACACACGCACACAAACACATGCACATGCACACGCACACACACACACACACACGCATGTAAAAGTTAAATTTAGAATTCCCTAAGAAAAGTATGTGTTCCTATTTAAAACAAGTTACTAAGATTTAAAGTGAAGGACACACCCCTAGCTTCTCTGAAACGAGGGTGCTGCTTGACTTGGAATCTTCTGAGTAGGGGATAAACTTGCATTTGATAATAGAAGAGTAAGGGAGGCCTCTGCACTGTGTAGAAGGGAGGTCTTGACAATGACAGTGACATTGCAGTGTGGGTGAGAGAGCAGAAGTCGTGTCTAGTGGGGCTGCTGCTGACCAGGACTCCCACCACCACCATCACCACCTGTGCATGACTCCTCAGTGGCGTCCTCCAACTCCGCCAGAGTGAAGCTAAGGAGGTCTGCTGTGAAAACTGGATGTGGAAGTGAACCTCTCAGTGGGGTGAATAGGGTAGAGAGAGGATACATACTATCAGAGCCAAGAGCTTCCCAGGAACTGGGCATTTTAGGAGGGTGGCACTTTCCATACTCTGGAGCTAGAGAATTTAAAGCTATCACACCCAGATTTCAAGAACTATGTCAGCTTAGTTATCTGAAAATACTAAATTCCCAACTGAACAATGTAAACATTTTATTTATGGTGGTTTAAAGTATTTCCCTCCATGCCTACATAAAGCTACGAAAGACCATAAAGTGGCTGGGGAGCTGGTCTGTTAACAGAGTGTCAGCAACATCAGTGGGTCAAAAACTTGATGACATTAGTGTCAAATGATGTTTTCCTAAATAACCATGATTGCATTTCTGGCCCCATTTGTTTTAAAACCTTGTTTCTTGCCATCGCATAGTGCCATCTGTTTCTACTCTTTTTCAAATGGAACCCGTTCTTCTCAGCAGTCATATGAAATCCCACCCAACACTCAACTATATTTAGCTAGAATTTAGTCATTGACCACACCTAATCATGAGGGGTGGAAGAATATAATGGCTTATTTTTCTAAAAATGCTACTAAGTATGAAGAAGACAATGGGTACTGGTAGGCAGCTTACAGTTTCTGTCACTAGTTAAGTTTTTGACGAATCATGAAAGACATGCGAAAAAAAGATTCTAAAATTGATGTGGCATAATTTCTCCAAACCCGTCCATCTTTTCAAGAGAGAAGTCTTGTGCCTTCCTCAAGATTCTAAGCATCTGGCTTTGTGTTCCATGATGTCTCTCTAATTGACTATTAACTTTTCTTTCTGAAAATTTTTATGTCAATTCATCTTACCTCTTGTTGCTACTGCCCTCTCTCTGTATAGCTTCTCCCCATGGGTATGGCACATCTATGAGAATCTCCAAATAACTGGTGAAGTAGCTAGGATAATAGAGTTTCTTTAGAGGTTTCAGAAAAAGTAGAGACAAACAATATCATCTCTCAGTGGGCACTGACTTTCACTTCCCAAGCTGGAGAGACAGCTTCACAGTTGAGAGCGCTTACTGCTCTTGTAGAGGAGCTGGCTTATTTCTCACACACAAAGCATCCCCCAGACATTCACAACTCCAGTTCCGAGGAATCTGACAACTTCTTCTTTCCTCCAAGAGTACCAGACACACATGAGGTACATATCCATACATGCAGGCAAAACACTCTTACACATAAAATAAAAGGGATTCTTAAAAGAATAGTGCTGTACTTTATCACTGTACTGATTAGTGATATCTGTGGTCCACAGAATCCATCTGTACTTAATAACACAATGATAGATAAATAACAATTTCAGAATTTGGTACCAGAAATATGGTATTTCTGTGATAGGCTTGGTCATGTTATTTACTGTAGGCAGGTGAAAGATTTGAGGACATTGGAGCAGGAAAGTAACTGAACACTGTAAGCAGGGCTTATGAGCTGTTTGTGAGCAGCAGTGCTGAGAACCACATGGACTATAGAGGCCCAGCTCAAGAGGCTTCAGAGACAAACACAGACTTTAACAGCAACTTCGCTAGAGGCCATTCCTGTGATATGTTGGCAAGGAAATTCGTTACCTCCTATCCTACTGTCCTAAGAACTTGCTTGAGACTGAATTGAAAAGTAAGGGACTAATACAGCCTAATAGTGCTTCTGCTGCATGGTTATTAGTAATCACACTTATTCAGGTCAACAACGAAAAAGAGCAGGTGTGGCAAAAAGAATTACAAAAGTGCAGTTTGAAGACAAAAATAGCAGCAGAAAATTTAATGTTGAAGCCTAAGCTTGTGCTCAAAGAGATAAGGAGATTAAGAAAAGGCAAACCTGCACTGGAATGAAAGGAAGGATACTGTCAGGGAAAGATGTCAACCAGCTAAGATTCCAACTTGTGAAAAGAAACAGCCAGGGAATCCTTTGCTTTTTAAAAGCAACAAGTCAAAGCTGATGCAAACTGATTCAAGGAGATCAGAGTCCATGCCAAGGAAGTAGCAAAACTTGAAAGATCATTGCTCGAAGTTATGAAAGTGAAACTTAAATTTCACTGGAGACCACGAGGTGTTAAAGGTACCTGTAACATGAGGGCAGGCTTGTTGGAGTTTCTGTCCTCCCACGAGTTCCCCACAGCCGTTTAGCCCCAAAGAAATTACACAGAGAGTTTGCATTAGTTATAAACTGATTGGCCCATTAGCTCAGGCTTCTTATTAACTCTTATAACTTATATTGACCCAGTATTCTTATCTATGTTAGCCACATGGCTCAGTACCTTTTTCATCGGGGCAGGTCACATCTTCCTTCTTCTATGTCTGGATAGGATTGGGGAGGAAAGGGCTTCCTCCTTCCCAGAATTCTCCTGTTCTCTTTGACCCACCTCTACTTCCTGTCTCGTTGTTCCTCCTACACTTCCTGCCTGGCTACTGACCAATCAGCGTTTATTTAAAATATAATTGACAGAATACAGAATTGTCCCACACCAGGTACCCAAGCTATGGGGTATTTGCCAAGAAGAACTGAATACGAAGTGTGGAACCAACAAGAGAGGAAGAAGGATATTACAAGCAACAAAGCTAGAGAGCTGCAGCCAGTTAAGCCTTCTGACACCAGACATGGAGCTACAGGATTTGACATTGCTCTTCTGGGATTCTTGCTTGATTTGGCCCAATATTTTCTCAATATATCCCAATTAATCCCTTTTGAAATGATAAAACATATTCTGTACCATTGTGTATTGCAAGTATGCAGTTGCATTTTGATTTTATAGGGAGTTACAGTTAAGAGATTGCTTTGAACCTCAGAAGAGATTTTGGACTTTTAAACATTGTGCAGACTGAAAGATTATGGGTACTCTTGAGGTTAGCATCAGTGCATTCTACATTATGATGTAGCCACAAGCCTGGGGGCCAGGGAGTGGAATGTGGTGTTTGAGTGAGAACGGCCTCCATAGGCTCTCATGTTTGAAAACTTGGTCTTCAGTTGGTGGAACTGCTTGGGAGGATTGGGAGGTGTGACCTTGTTGAGAGAGATATATCACTGGGGGTGGATTTTGAGGTTTCAAAAGATTCACACCATTCTCCATGTACTCTTTGCTTCCTGTTTGTGGTTTGAGATGTGACCCTTAATTGCTGCTCCCACTAACATGCCTGCTCTTTGCTGCCATGCTGCCTTGCCATAGTGGACATTAGTTCTCTGAAACTGCAATCTCAATTTTAAGTGCCTTTTTTTACAAGTTGTCCTTTGCTATGGTATTTGATCATACCAATAGAAAAGTAATGAATGTATTAGATAATTCCCTCTTATGCTTCCTTGCATTGAACTAGCACAGTGTAAGGAATTCAAGGTAGGGGTATATCTGAGTTTGAATCTTGATTTAGAAACTTTCCATTTTGTATTCTTGTCTATAAATTAGACATTGCAATGGCTCTTAAGCTTTTGAATTGTCTTGAGAGCAAATGAAATGAAGAGGTTTAGTTACCTGCCATACAAGTTTTCCTCACACTTTTGGATGACCTCACAAGCACCAGGCAGAACACAGTATACATAATTGCATATCAGCAAAAAATATACATGCATAGAATAAATAAAGCTCCTACTCTGGTCACCCCACCTATACTTCCTGCCTTGCTACTGGACAATAAGTATTTTGCTAAACCAATACAAGTGACAAATCTTTACAGGGCACAACAGCATTATCCCACGGCAGGTTACTGCAACTGTGAAAGCTCTGTGGCTCGCATATCATGAGAGCAAAAGAAATAGGTTTTAGTTTGTTGCTTACACAAGTGTATATTGGAATAGCTCAGGGATTCCAAAATTTGTGTTGAAGGCATTCCTGATATTCCCCCATGCCCTCATCCTTGGTTTTTATATGATGAGTGCGATAGCAAAGAGAACTAGAGAGATTTTTTTCTCCCTCAGTTGTTGGATCCTTTGTCTAATCTTGAAGAGAGTAGTAAGAGAAGCAAAATAGCAAACACGGTGGCATGTTCCTTTAATCCCAGCACTCCAGAGCAGAGGCAGGCGCTTCTGAGGCCAGCATGGTCTACATAGATATAGGGCAGTCAGAGCTACAGAGAGAAATCTTGCCAAAACAGGGAGTGTGAAGAAATGGCTTCTAGTCAATAGCCTATCTTTTCCTATCACCCTGTGGAAAACTAGCCAAAGATAAGCCTTAAATAAAAGAATGTCATTATTGTCATTATCAAGAATGTTATTATCACACAAATGCCGTAGCTGCTTTTTTATTGCTTTTTTTTGTTTTGTTTTTCGAGACAGGGTTTCTCTGTGGCTTTGGAGCCTGTCCTGGAACTAGCTCTTGTAGACCAGGATGGTCTCGAACTCACAGAGATCCGCCTGCCTCTGCCTCCTGAGTGCTGGGATTAAAGGTGTGCATCACCACAGCCCAGCATGTTGCTGTTATTAACACAAATCAATTTATAGAAGAATGAGTTTATTTGGGGCTTACAATTTTAAAGGGTGAGCCCATGCCCACATACCAGGAAGCATGGCAGCAGACAAGCAGGAATAGTACTGCAGCTGAGAGCTTACATTGTGATCTTCAAGGATTGAACAGAGAGACATAATTGGAAATGAAATGAGTTTTTGAAGCCTCAAAGACCATTTCCAGTGACAACGTCCTCCAAGAAGACCACACTTCCTAATCTTCCCCAAACAGTTACACCAATTGGGGAACAAATATTCAACTTGGTGTGCCTTGCTGACGGGGGCATTCCATCCAAACTACCATAATAGAGTATAAGGAAAATGAATAGTGTCATAGTTACTGGTCTATTAATGTGAAGAGACACCATGACCAAGGTAATTATTATAAAAGAAAGCATTTATTGATTACAGTCTCAGAGGTTTAGTCCTTCGTAATCATGGCAGGGAGCAGTCAGGTGCAGTGGTAGAGTAGTAGCTGAAAGCTGTATATTTTGATCTGCAGGCATGAGGCAGAGAGAGAGAGAGAGAATAATTTATGAAACACAGCCTATCGCAAAAAAAGAATGTAAGATTTCATATAACTATAAACCTTTAAGTGTGTTTCCTAGTAAATATCTTCATGTATACCTGATGTATTTTATATTAGACTTACTGTGGGATTTTAAAACCTCAAAGCCAATTCACCAGTGACACGCCTCCTCCACCAAGGCCACAAGTCTTAATCAGTCCCTAAATAGTTCACCAACTAGGGCCAGGCACTCAAATATATGGGCTTATGGGAGCCGTTCTTATTCAAGGCACCGCAATCTTAGCCATATTGTGCTACTATGCCTGTACTTATGTACACAAATAACAAATATTTAGGTTTCACATAATATACCAAGTCTAATGTATTATACACCTGGTATACATAGAAGTCATTTATCAAGAAACACACCTACACTGGAGGGGGTGCACACTTTTAATTCAGCCCTCAGGAGGCAGAGGCAGGCAGATCTCTGTGAGTTGGGGGCCATCCTGGACTAGAAAGCTAGTTCTAGGACCGCCAAAGCTACACAGAGGAAACCTGTCTCAAAAAACAAAGACAAGAACAAGAACAAAAAGAGAAAGAAAAGAAATACACCTAAAAGTTAATAGTTATATGAAACATTACATTCTTCTTTGCAATAGTCTATATTTCCTAAATTACATATTTGGGATATTTATTTCTTCACAGTCATGAGTTGAGTAAATAATAGTTCTAACTTTGCTGTGTTGGACCTTCACCACATTCACCTTAATCCCGAACCCCTAGAGCAGCAGATCTCAACCTTCCTAACGCTGCGACCTTTAACACAGCTCCTCATGCTGTGCGGACCCCAATCATACAATTATTTTCATTGCTGCTTCATAACTGAAATTTTCTACTTTTTGAATCATAATGTAAATATTTGATGGGTGACCCTGCAAAAGGATCATTTGACTCTCAAAGGGGTAATGATGTACAGGTTGAGGGCCACTAATGTAGAGACTTACAGGATGTGGGGGAGCCCTATCTTGTTTCTGGACAGGATTCCTGGTGGTTTGGAGAAGTCTTCCTTCCATTGCTTTACCATTGACCTTGGAGCTCAGCACATGCTATTTTGTGTGACAGATACTGAATGACATGCCCAGGGTGAGTTAAGGTGAGAAAATGGCCAAAGGTAGAAATACTATGTGTGGCCCTTCAGAGAGGGGAACCGGAAAAGTGCATTGGATTGGACTCTGACGTTATAACTGTTCTGCAAGAGGTGAGTCCTCTGCTTGATGAGAGAAAGGTAGATGATGAAATAACATACTTTACTTTGAAAAACTCTAAATCTGGTCTGTTAAAATGTCCTCCCTCTGTGGCTATGACTGGACATAATTTGCTTAAAACCACTTCAGCACAAATAGCATTCCATATTTGTAGATGAGTACATCATGTAACTATGGGTAGCTAATTAGCCTTTGAGGTATTCTAACTACAAATACAGACTCCAGGACTCTGAGTCACCCTCATCAAAAGTTCACACTCCAAACTCAGGTACGATCAGTGTTTCAAGTATTGCTCTCTAGATCCTCATAACCAAATTCATTAAGTATCATCTATGGCTGAATTAGAATCCAAATGGGGACTAAGCTTAAGGTTCAGGGTGACTTGCAACATCACACTCATGCCTCCACCATAGTGTAAAACTAGTTTAAAAAGCTGACAGGTTCACCATGCTGCTCCTCTATTAAAGGGCCCTCTGGGACCTAGAAATACTTTCCATCCTATAGTGACCCCTTCGTAGAATGTTTTGTTCTCCAAGTCAGTCAAATTTTCACCTACATGTTCTTAAAACAACAACAATAGCACTGGTTTTGTTCTACAGGGGCCTCTCAGGAAAAGAACTCAGCATGTAGCACTAAAACTCACTGGACTCCAAGGAAAGGTCGATGTTTGTTTTTGAGTACATACGTGCAGCTTCACTAACGGAAAGAATTCATGCTACAGTATCAGTGCCCTAAGACATGTTTCCACAGACTCACCGGCTGGTAGAAGCACTATGGATGCCTTTATCTGTTTCTCTCTAGTCACGTTTACAGGCGGTCACTTACAAGGCAGATCAGAATCAGGAGCAAAACATACTTTTAAGAATTATGTCATAATTTATGAATATTATAAACCAGCTATTAATATATATTCAGTAGTCACAGAAGCTAAGCCTATATAAAATGAAGTAATCCTAAATCTACATGAAGAATATGCTCAAATATATCAATATTAGTAAACATGGTAGAAAATATATAACTTTCAATTGTTTTGATTATATATTTAATAAACATAAATAGATGTATATATGTACACAAGTTTGGGGGTATGAATATATAAAACCATATATCCTTCTGAAAGAGAAGTTACTTTTGACAATATTTATGATATATATCATCTAACTGGCTATCCAAAAGTTCAGAACTAGAGATTACAGGTAACATTCTTTTAACATCATAATATAAAGTTAGAAATAAATAATAAAAGTGGGACAAATATACCTGTGACAAATATACCTCATGTGACATAATGCTAGAACTCTGTGTTTTGTAATAAATTTTGCATTGTCCTCAAAAATGTATAATTTTTCTTTCAATGAGGGATTCTATATAAATGACATACAAAACCATCAGACAAATTTAATTTAGCATGCTTATGAATAATTAAGCCAAAAATTCTAGAAAAAAGTAACATTTACAATGATCAGTTCCCATTAGAAAAGTCCATGGTCTCAGACCAGTGAAATGGCTAAGTGAGTAAAGGAGTTGCTGCCGTGACTGATTCCCAGGACCCACATGGCAGAAGAGAAATAACTCATGCATGTTATTCTCTGACCTATACATGCCTGTAATGGCACATACACCCCAAATAAATAAATAAATAAATAACAATTTTGAAAGAAGAAATGTATGTTCTCCTTAAAACAGAATACTGATCACTTTTTGAGGCTTTTTTATTACCTTTATTTTACAGACAGATTAACATGACAAGGACATTCCCCATATTGGGTGCTGAGGCATCAGTATAATTATACCCATATTTAAAGTACTATTGAATTCTCCTTAGATTTTTCTGTACAGATGCAAGGAGAGCAATGATCTAGTTATTTTCCAGGGCATAAGGCTAAACTGCTGTAAAGAGCAATGGAGTTGGTTTAAAAACCCTCAGAAATAAAAAAAATGGGACTCTGTTCATCTTTATTTTTGTTCCAGTATTGCTGATGGAGTTTTGTTTCAAAAGGTACTAAATGTCAGTATTGTATTGTGATGGGGGGGGGAAGTAAAAGAAGGAGAAGAAAGCTGTTAGTAAACACACGATGCATTCAACTGTCCCAGCTTCTTCAGAAATAGCCTAAGACAAATTATGGCTCTCAGGTGTGGGTGGGACAGCCGAGCTTCTGATCTGTGGACTATATGGATGTGGTGGTATGTGCTATGGTCACTACTTTAGTTGACAGAAGACTTTTATTTAGAATAAGAAAACTAGTAATTCTGGTGTCTGTGTGAAATACCACAGTCCCTTCAGCTAAGAACCTGAGGGCCATTTCTGCCAATCCTGGGTACGTTTCAAGCTTCCCAGCTGCACAGCTGTAAACTGGAAGCAGCACATTGTTTCCATGTGCTTCATTCAGAGTTCCCCAGGACAGAACTAAGTCTCACAGAAGAAGTCCCACCGTTGGCCACCTGTGGCTGGAGAACAGAATTTGATAACGTCACTCAGTTAGAAGCACTCAGCACCCAGAAAGCTGCTGGCAGAAATCTCAGGCAGAATAAAGGTCAAGGGCCGGGAAGCTAGCAAACCAGGTAGGGAAGGTGTTAGGGTCAGTTCCAAAGATAAAAGTCTGTGGCTCTGAGATGCAAAACACGGGAAGAAAGCTATGCTTTTAGGAAGGGGGTGTGTGGCACACACTGTTCCTCTGCTTCTTTGTCTTCCCCACAGTTCACCAGGGCCAATATTTCAGACACACCTAGGACTTCCCAGTCATTCCTAACTTACGCAAAACTAACTGGGATCCCATTCAGCACAGGAACTGCATCAGTACCTACTGAAGCATAGAGAATCAATAACACTTTACCAGCCATGTGAGTGTCCTTTAAGACAGTCAACTTGACACCTAAAATCAACCATTATAGACACTGACATCAAATTTGAACGATCCATTCAACAAACACTTAAAACATTCATGGGTGGCCACTGTATTTGAGGCTCTTCGTTGAGTGCTAAAAGTCCGAGTGGCTGAAACTGACCAGATTTACACTTAAACCTTAATGGAAAAACATAAGAGAGAGGAAGGTGTATTTCAGAGAGGTACAGATGACAGTCTTCTGGAAAGGTACCTTTCCTTGAATGTGTGCTTTCTACATCCCTGCATCATAACGTGTGAATCTTAATCTTTGACTGGAGGTGCTCATTTGTTCTGTCCTTCCCAGAGAACTTTCAGAAGGTAGGAAAGCAGAACACTGTAATGTGAAAAACCTGCCCAAGAAATCACCCATCCCATGGGCCTTGCAATCTATTTGAAACCGGAGTAAGGAACCTGGTTTTTCTGAGGCTCCTTACCAAGCTTAGTGGACGCATAATAAAATGGTTACTCAGCAAATTGGCTGCCATTCATATTGAAAGACTGTTTGGGAGATGTTTCCAAAATCTAGGTCTTTCTCTTAAAAGCCAAAGACCTTGGCAGTGAGAAGGAGCAGAGATGGTAACTAAAACAGTGCAAGATGCCCGGAAAATGGCAACCACAGGGCAGAAGTTGCAATCCTGGCTCAGCATCTGTGCTTGCTCTGTCTTACGCTGGTAATAGGATCTGCAGCTGCCCCCTTCCACTCATCTCAGGAAGTTTGCATCTGAATCCTTCAGCACACCCTGTCTTCTACTGTCTGACTCCTCCTGGGTTTCCCCTAACTTTTACTTTCTTTTAAAAATTTAATTAAAATATAATTACATCATTTCTCCCCTCTCTCCTCCATCCAAACCTTCCATGCCTCTCCCCAACTCAACTCTCAAATTCAAGGTCTCTTTTTTTTATAATTTTTGCATATGTGTATATGAATAAATATATAGATTCAACCTGCTAATTCCATTTAATGTTATATATGTATAAATATGTTATATGTGCATATTTTATTATATGTAAGACAACATACATAACAACTGGACTCATACTTGGTCATAGATAACAGTTTAGGGGCCTCACCCCTGTGGGATACTAATTCTCCCTCTCTCAGCAGTCATTCATGGGTCATAGCTCTTCATTTAGGAATGGGGCCTCATTAGAGTTCCCATCTGCATATCAGCTGGTGTTGTCACTGTCCAGGTCTTGTTCATACAACCATATTGTTGAGATTTGGTCTGTTTACTGCTCTAGAGGTGGTGGAACCTAGGAGAGTGGAGCTAAGAAGTGAAGCAGACTCAAGCTGCACATGAGAGCCAAGTTTATTCAGAGCATCAGACAATTTATACTCTGAGGGCTAAGCAAGGTCAGTAAAGTTCTCATGAGTGTAAGTTGCATACTATCGCAAGGACATGCTGTATGTGGCAAAAATCTGTTTTCCCATACAGGCATAATTGAATAACAGCAGCAAGCAATAATGAATTACCTAAAGTAAGCTCACTCCTAATCCACCTGGGAGGAGCATGGAAACACACTCCAAGAATAATTCCACCTTTGAAGAAACTGAAGGCACAAGACTTTTGTTTCCTTGGCATCTTCTCACAAGCACTCAGAATTTTCCTCATTCAGCTTCACTCTTGGACTCTGTTCCAACACCTGTCGTACCCACAAGATACAGGCTTACAGCAGACTTCTTAGCCCTCTTGCTCTTACCATCTTTCTGCCCCATCTTCCAGATACTCCCTGAGCCTTAGGTGTAGGGAGTATATTGTAGATGTTTTCACTGGGGCTAGGCACCGTGGTCAGTTAGTCTTTGCAGTTTGACCAGTTTGCAGTTACAGTTTCTGTAATGGTCTCTGTCTATGCAAAAAAAGGGCTACTGATAGCGTATCTTTCCTTAACTCTTGTTCCCCTGACCATGGTACCTTTTTCCCTTTCAAGAGCTCCCAGGTTTCAGGTAGAGCACTATGATTAGAAGTTTGTGTTTC